>JAGDQP010003038.1:54720-97900 GCA_022664845.1 Lepisma saccharinum
TATCCACAAAGAATTTGTTCAGCCCGGCCAGACAGTCACTGGAGAGTTTTACTTGGGCGTCATGAAGCGTTTGCTGGCAAGAATTCGTCGTATTCGGCCCGAATATCGAGAAATCGGCAGTTGGACTCTTTTGGACGATAATGCACCATCACATCGTTCGCGACTTGTAACTGAATTTTTGGTCAAAAATCACATTATTCGTTTGCATCATCCGCCCTATTCACCAGATCTCGCTCCGTGCGATTTCTATCTGTTCCCGAAACTGCATTTGGCGATGAAAGGAAAGTGGCACGCATCGATTGAAGCCATTGAGAAGGCGACGACCGCCGTCCTAAAGACCATTCCAATAAAGGACATGGAGAAGTCGTTTGACAACTTGTTGGAGCGTGCAAATATGTGTATCGATGCAGAAGGGGAATACATTGATTAATAAAAATGATTTGTTCCAAAATGTACATTGTTTTTTTGTTTTTTTAAAACGTTCGGTTTCTTTTGGCATGGAGGGTGTATCAACGAGTTTATGTACTTGAAAAAATGTGACAGTCTGAGATAGTTCTATACTCAAAGCATTTCTTCATGTAGTAGGATACTCAAGTTGTTGACAATTCTTTTCCCAACAACATATTTGTTTGAATATCCCTTTAGTTCTATTCTGATAAGTTGACTGAAATGAGGAAGTCGCGGCATTTGTGAGCTTGGCGAACTGCGAGCAAAACAAGTCTGATTGTTTTTTTTCTTCTTCTTCTTCAGTTTTCTAGTCTAGCACGTAAGTCAAAGTAGGTATTAAATAAAACTGGTTTTGTGTTACGGGGATTTAGCTTTATTTTGCTGATACAAAAATCACTTTTGGCGTCACCAGACGGAAGATTTATGATACAGTAAAATTAGGATTCTTCTTTCATTTAATGGCAATTAATGAAGCAGTGTAGTTTCATAGATTGTTCCAGTGATTATTACTGCAACATTATATTGGCGAATGAATTATTAGATGACATAATTAGGGACGAATTGAGGGAACCTGGGATTGCGAAGGGGAGGGTGTGACCTACTCTGAGAAGGACGCTCTTTCATAATTACTTTGTAAAAGTGATTTAACGTGTTGATACTTGATCAACAGCGATAAGTAGAATTGACATGTCAATTGTTACATCAGGCCTAGGATAATATTCAGTTTCTGAACACTTGATGTGTCAGTTTTAGAATCCCTATATTTTGTGTATGTCTTTTCTGGTTTATATAGATGCATTGAAATGCATCTTTCTGTTTCAGTGAAGTAACTTTGATTTTAATTAGTTCATTTTGATTAATACTTGCACGTTTTAGTTGACTGTTAGTAGTACAATAATACTGTTTTCTTCGGAAGGTTTGTTCTTAAATGTGATGATAATTAAAACATTATATTTTTTTATTGCAGGTGGTAACAAACCACCTGATGGAAACGTTCTGGAGTCTGCTGGCGGTGGTGTAGATCTTGTTGACCCTTCACTTGGAGATGGAGACCTTGGTACCCTGACATTGCCATCATCTGTAGGCCAATTCAGTACTTGTGAATTAGAGACGCTAGCCAATCTTCAGGCTGAACTTGAGAGACTTAATTCAGGCTCCTTGGAGCTCGGAAGTGTAGTGTCTTTAAGTAGTGAAGGTGAAGTTACAGATTCCGACATAGCTAAACTCAGGCCACAAGACTCTGGTTTTTCTGAAGGTACCTGTATATCAGGTCATGACAATGGTAATATTATTAGTGGTGGCATTGAACTGGAAGATCATGGACTTGATGAACGATCTCCGTCGCCAGAATCTATTTTGCCTGACTTGCCTGAACCAGTGATTGTGACATCTGATGTAGACATGCAGGACTTGGAAGTATCACGGGACGACGCGTCGGCGATTTCAAGAACGACAGTGACAAATACTATCCAGAAAGCGTCCAGTACAATTAGTAGTTCGGCACCAATAGTGGTAATCCAGCAATCAGGTTCGTCTATCACAACCAGTGCTGGAGCACATGTGATAGGTAAATTGACTAGTATTGGTAGCTCTGTGCCTCAGTTTACATCAGTGTCCCAGACTTTAGTAACAGCCAAATCCGCGGATGGGAATATTGTGCAATTAAGACCAGTAATGTCAACAGGCCAAAGTTCAATAATATCGACAGGTTCAAGTACAAACGTCTCAAGTGGAACTTTCAGTAGTCTTAGTGGTCTTACGTTAGGAACTGTTCAAGGAATAAAACCGCTGCAATCTACCGTCAAAAGGCCGGCTGGAGGATCAGGCCAAGTAAGTATCTTACTCTGATATTCTCATCTGTGGTTGAGAGTGTGGTTTAATGTTAGTGAAGAGACGATGGGGGGTAGAGAAATTACAAATCACTTTTATCAGGTACTAATACTGCTTTGGGTTACAAAGATAGTAGTTGATGATTTTAGATAAGTCTTCTGCATTGGAACTTTCCAGTTTCTTCTGAACACACATTCTCATCTTTATGTATTTATGATTTAACCTTTTCATTGTTTTTCTATCCCGGCACTGAATTACGAGGTAGTATTATAATAATAATAAAAGATAAGAGTTGCTTTCCTTTCACTACACTTCATACCCCAATGATGATAAACTTCGGTAAACTTTATTTTTTATATGGGCCAGTCTAGTAACTTTGGACTTGGGCCCGTCACGATTCACCTTTAGCTGCTAAAAATTCACACCCATGCCGGACTCGAACGCGGGACCTTCGAGCCGATGGTCTACCGCCGCAGACCGCTCGGCCACCCGGCCGGCACCCCAATGATGAGAAACGGAAACATTGAAGTAATATTTATAATAGGTAGCTTCTTTTCTTTGTATCCTATCCTGCTCATGTATACTAACTCCTAAAGATATACTCAACTTCGTTTTTCTTAAATTCTGTGTGTTACTTATCCAGTTTTCTGCTTTGATTTCTCTTAATTTCGTTCATTGTTTTCTTGCTGATCTCGATCTGTTACTGCTTGATAATTTGTACTTTCAAACTCCTCATCTACAACCAAACTTGCCAGTAGCCGCAGTAATCCGGAAAACATTTTTTTTAAAAAAAACTGTGAAATAACGTAAGCTTAGTCGCATTAAAACTTTTCAGCGAAACCATTTGTGTTTTTTTTTTATGTATATATAAACATACGAAATATTTGACCTGAGAACGCAGCCTACATAATATACGTTTTTAAAAAAAGTATATTATAATTAACTTTTTAATAGAGGACCTAAACTTCTATTTAACTGTCTTACTTAACTGTGCTGTTCCTTCTTAACAAAATTGCCTCGCCAACATTCGACAGTACATTTTGCCTCTCGAGATCTGTTTGGTGTTAGACAGTTTAAAGTATATCTATGATCTGGTGAGATAGAGGTGCTTTCTTGTAAAATGTTTATCCCGTACGAATATACCTTATACACTCGTGTAATATCCACACTAGCATTTCGCATTTTAATTTCTGTACGCAAAATGCATTTTGCATGATAAACCGTTGTTACTAGCGTAGACATCTGACATCAGGTCGTTTTTCTGACCATGTAAACAGCAAGGTACTCTTTACGTAGATAGCATGTGTTAAAAATACCTGTTAAAGAAATGCTGTTAAACACGTGTGTGCATGAAGAACGTGTTGAAAGCTGCGTATAAGGAATTTTGAATTTGCTCTACAAAGCATATAATTATTTTCATATGCCTTTTTATATTTTTTTTATTTCTGACTGAATGACCTGTATAATGTACTTATGGGTCAATCCATATGAAATCAACCAATAAAAAAATAATTTGTTGCTGACATATTTTATTTTTACACATGCATTTTCTGTTTCTGTATGTATCTGGGAGTAAAAAATGATTTTAAAAAAATACCACTACCACTATGGATTCTAGCAGCCATTTTGTTTATAAGGATCAGCCGTTTTTCGCGTTTTTAGAGATAAGCGATAAGTTAAATAACTTTTTTATTTATTAAGATATCAACTTGAAATAAAAACCATCTTATTCTGAATGAAACCATCTACAAATCATGTTATGACCAAAAATGTGTTAAGTTTTTGAACCGAAAACTTAACTAGAAAAATGTGTTTCGATTAGAATAAATTGATACTTTAGGGATTTTTTTTTTTTTTTTTAAAGAAGGGATTAAGAAACAACTTAAATGTTTTTTTCCCTTAAAGATATATTAGAGGACAAGACTTTAAAAAAAGTTGATACCTTTTAAATGCCTCCTTTAGATTTTACGGGCCTTCAAATATCGAAATTTGTTCAAAATTGCCGATTTTCAAAAAGGTATATCTCAAAAAGGACTGAATCAAAATATCTGAAATTTTCACAAAATACCCTTCTAATACATGGTAATAAACACAAAATTTCATCATTGTGTTTTAATCAGAAGTATTTTTTTAATTAAATAAGCAAAAATACACAGTACGACGCACATTGACGCCTAAAGTGTTAAAACACTGAAATAAGTGGGTTAGATTAGTGAAAAACATGATGATGAAATTTTGTGTGTTTATTACCATGTACTAGAAGGGTATTTTGTGAAAATTTCAGATATTTTGATTCAGTCCTTTTTGAGATATACCTGTTTGAAAATTGCAATTTTGGACAAATTTCGATCTTTGAAGGCCCGTAAAACCTAAAGGAGGCATTTAAAAGGTATCATTTTTTCTTTTTTAAGTCCTGTCCTCTATTATATCTTTAAGGGGAAAAAATATTAGTTGTTTCTTAATCTCTTCTTTGAAAAAAAAAATCCCTAAAGTCTCAATTTATTCTAATCGAAACACATTTTTCTAGTTTAAGTTTTAGGTTCTTTCCTTAAAACTTTACACATTTTTGGTCATAACATGATTTGTAGATGGTTTCGTTCAAAATACGATGATTTTTATTTCAAGTTCATATCTTAATAAATAAAAAAGCTATTTAACTTATCGCTAACATCTAAAAACGGCCGACCCTCATAACAAAATGGCCGCTAAAAGCCAAAGTGGTAATAATAAAATTGTAAAAAAAAAAATAGTTTTGTAGTCCCAGGTGTATATATATCAGCAGAAAATGTACTGTCTAAAATAAAATAAAATAAAATATGTCAATTGGTTGATTGACCCTTATTTGGAAATTTGCGTTAAATTTTGGGGGAAATGTGCAGACATTACACGAGCGTATGCGGTATCTTATGTTTCGTAATTTGATTGAACACAGTAAAAAATGGAAACTACTGAATATATCCAAGAAAATGAAAAGTTAAGTATGACTAGAAAAAAGGCAAGGTATGAGAAAAGAAGTAAATTATAAACTTTTTTTTTTCTAATGTGATGGCTCTGATGAGTGATGACCTAATCTTTCCCAAAAAGTCATTTGTGAAAGAAGTGAAAACTTCATTTGTGTTCTTTGCTTTAAAAAAAAATATTTTAATTGAACTGCATTGAGGTGTGTTAGGTTTTGCTAAAAATCCGTCAGGTTGTATAAATACATTTTGTTTGTTTACTGTTCCATAGTCTAGCATGAGAAATTAATCTAAAAATCATTTGTATCACATTACAAAACAACGCTTAAAATAGTGCAGTTTCCTCAGTGAGAGCATTTTAAAGTTCGAACAATTCGGTGAGTACCTTATTTACTTTGTAAGTATTGAGATCTAAAATTGCTGATAATAAAATCTGATTCTTGAAAGTTACATGGGAAATAATGTGAGAGAGTTTGCTGTTAGCAGGATATGTGTTATATAGAGAGAATTTAAGAACACTTTAAATATCCTACAGGTACAACTCATCACACCATTCGAAACAAAGAGAAGAGTGAGTAAATCATGAACAGGAGTGAGTCGTAGATTAATTTTATGAAGCTCTGTGAGTAGTCGCTTTTGCTTTAAATAGTGTTTCTTTATATTAGTATTATTTATTTATTCTGATATACAATATATGTTGTAATGAACATTTTTATGTTCGTACTACGACATCGTACTTTCTATTGAAATATGTGATTGTAGATTATGCTATGTAAGAAACACACACGTGTTACATCTAAGTCGTACATTATTCACATGTTCAGAAAATATTCTAAAATCTCTTTGAATTGGAGGGTGAAGAAGCTAAGTTCAGAAACACGTGTTTTGCTTTTAGGCCTAATCTTAGTGCGCCCACTGCTCTTGGACATACACCGCCAGTCATCTATGAATCTTAAATACAAGTAAAGACTTACGTCTCCTATCGGACATCGGCGATGGCGCATAGGTCTATTATGTACAAACATTCAAAAATAGGAGTTAGGGTTCCCAGTTTCTCCACCCTTTAACTGCCATTACACATTACAGTGTACAAAATAATAATTACCACAGTTTGTAGGAAATTTTGTAAAAATTGTCATAGTCAGACTTAGCATATTATTATTTACCTGGCATTTGAAAGTCTTGTTAAAGACAGTGAACTTCGTTTGGTTTTATGTAGTGACGTGACATCCGTAATAATACGTTACTAATTCGTGCGTTTATTTATACATAATGGAAGTGTATGTACAACATCTTAAATAAGTTTTGCTACGCATAAGATATGTAGAATGTTTTTTTAATAGTAATGTGTTTCCATTTCTCTTAGGTAATCACAAAAGTAATCATCACAGGAAATCCTAATTCGGCTCAAACTCATGCGCAGCCAGTGATGCTGACCACATCTCAAGGTGAAACTGTTACAGCGGGACAGCCAATCAAAATTATCACCAGTCAACCAAATGTTACAACATTGCTAGGAAGTCCGACAAAAGCAATTACATTACAGCAAGCGCAGCAAATGGGTCTCTTGTCTCCTGCTAAGGTACAACAAATCATACCATCATCACCTAATAAACAGGTAAGTAGCAGTGTCTATACAGATATTTGTTATTACTTTCAAGTATATATCAATTTAATATGAAGCAGTATGGTCTAAGACCCCGAAATTGTGCAGATATGTCGGGGGTGGATGTATTCATTCATCGATCCATGGAAGGTAGTGTCACCCACCTTGGACAACACAGTAATCAACCATCGGTGCTTAATAACATTGACCATCGACACCTCACCAGCATTGTCCATGGTAACAGACAAGCGGTACTGGTTCAAATCACATCCACATTTAACACTGGAAGTACTAAACATATCCAACAGGACATCAAGCGACCGTAGCTCAGTTGGTATAGCGTACGCTTCGCATTCGGCTGATTCTGTATACGATTTCAGCTGTCGGCGATCCTGACTGAGGTTTTTCCAGTGTTTTCCTCTGTTACATCAAGCTAATTCCGGAATAGTATCGTTAAATCTAGGCCCTGACCAACTTCCCGCATCCTCTCCCGTACCGTATCTCGCGTGAATCAAAGATAGCTAAGGACCATTTGCAACCCTAAGGCCATAGGCACTATTCGATTAAATTCAAAAGTGCGATGTTCCTTAGCTTCCATAGGACATGGGAGCAGATGACTATCACAGTATCTCTATTAACACCATGAGATCGGACACCTCGGTTTGTGGATACTGTAATTAAACCCTGGAAAACTGGCCAAATGTGGCGGGGTTTAGTGAATGTCGTTGTTTCGAGCTGATTGTACGATTCAGGTGTGGCGCAGACTCCATGAGCCCTTAGAAGCAGTAGTTTACAGGCTGGTGGTGGTGGTATTCTGGTGCGGGGTGTTCACAGGTGGCGTAAGGAGCATTGTAGTCAGTTCTGTTGAATGGTGTAGCCACCACGTTGGCCTGGTTATGGTATGTGTTGAAGAGGTCCATTCCCACCCAAGTTCCTCTACTTACAACTTCCAGGGAGTTGCAGGCAGTTATCCAGACGGCATGGATCAACATCTCTCCAAAGTTCTTTCGGCTCCTTGTAAAATCGATGTCATATGCAATTACTGTAATTCATTGGGCTCATGGAGGTCATACACGGTATCTGCCCGGTGACATATATAGCATGCGAGTGAATAAAGGGGTCTTTATTTGAGTCTAGGAAATGTTGGAATATCTCTCTTCAATCTTATTTTCTCCTTCTGGTAGAGTATAAGTGCGGCCAGGTGGTGTGGTGAACTTGACTTCGCGAATTAAATCAGTTGAATGAATCCAGAGGATATCAGGTGCAGAGGGATAAGTAAAAGGAAAGGGTTCTGATGAGTGAAGAAATGTAACTGTCACTTTTCTTTTCTTACCTCAGCCAAATTTGAGGGCATGAGGTCGTAACCTTGTGTTGAATTAACACGAAATGTATCACTTCTCAGATTTATTTGGAGCAGGGCTTGACGAACTTGATTGAACTTTACATCAGAGAATGAAAACTAAGTCTGACGCGTTGCAATCAGTAGAAAAGAAATGTGACTATTTCTGTTTATTGACATGTTCGTGATGTTACAAAAAAAAAAAAAAAAAAAAAATGTAAAAGCTGTCATACTTTTGTTGTATGAATCATTGTTGTGCAAGTAATGACGATTATGTACTGTATGGAAACTTCTATGGTTTTCTTTTGCTTCAGATTTTGTTAAATATATAGTAGGTGATACCTCGATATGATCAGTTTTATGTTCTAAATGTAAAAGGAAACACGTCGAATCCTGATATTTTCGAGAAGATGTTGACTGTAGTATATTTCTTCTTTGTTTAAGTTTTAATAAAGTGAATGTTTCATATGATTGTGTTACCGTAGTTTCTATTTAGAGTGCACAAAATGTCAACGTAAGTTGCCTGTGCGTAATAAAATTAATTTACTTGGCTGTAACGGTTTCCAGGGTTGTCAGAGTATATTTTAATATTAAAGTACATTCTTCCATGAGCAGGGTGTCTACTGACCTGGAATACCTGGAACTCTAGCAGAAACCTGGATTTTTTTTTTTTTTTAAGTTATTATTTTTAACTTTATTAATTTCACTCTGTAAACATTTAAAATAAACTTTATTGAATTTGTATATTTAAGGTCACAGAATGAGGCAAAGTAATTATTTTTTGTAAGAAGCTGTCAGGGACTCTCAGGCTTCTTGTGAGTACAGGTGTGGCGACCCCGAGGGTACCCGGGCTGATGTCAGTATATTTCTTCTTTCTGACTGATGCTCTGTTTTTCTTCTCATTTCATCTTTCTCTTATCCTTTACTCTAACCATGGTTGTCTTGTTTTTTTTTCTAATAGGGCTAATGTGTTTATGTCTGATGTTAAACTAAGTTTTGAAGTTATCTGAACTTCAATATATATTTTGTCAAGTATTTGAATTCAAATAGAGCCATTTTAAACGCACCGAGAACCCAATTACAACTAGTATGACTCACCTTAAAGCCGTTTTTGATGTCTCCCTCTTAACTAGTTGCATCAGTATGAATGGATAGGTTCGGAACGGCACTTGCTCAGTCCGTCGTTGAGATGTAATTTAAGTGTGTGTGTAGTTTTTTGTGAGAGATTAAATATATTAAATAGTGGAAATACTATAACCAGCTAATTTACTGACGTATACTTTTCTTAGGTTTCCAATTCGAGATTAACCCATTTCGAATTTTAACACGTCTGCGCTTACCTGTACATACATTATTTTGATAATTTTTGCTTTCATAATTCTTATACTTGAACAGGAATTTGTTGTAAATATTGCCTAAATACATTTTACCTACACATCGCAAATATTCGACTCCAGTTCTTCCAGTATGGCCGCAGTTGCTTACTGTTTAAAAAAAGAAAACTTTGGTGTCAAGCGGAGTAATTTAAAAATAGTGGGTTTTACACTATTACGAGTGGGATTTACGAGACTTAAGTGTTTCGGTTAATAAATAATACACATGTTTCCACTTACATATACATATTTATTAAACTTCACGTACAATATGATCTCTCCCACAAAAATTACAGGCATATCTCTACGACGGCCTAAAGACGGAGCGAGAGCCGTTCCAAACCACATCTCTGACCTAGCCAATTCATATTGAAGCAACTACTTAAGAGGTCAACATTAAAAACTTCACTTTAGGGTCGGTCATAATAGTTGAGGTTAAATTCAGTTGAATTTGAAGTTATTTTATTAATTGTGTTTAGGCAACTTTATCTTAGTCGGGTAATTGATAAAATAAACATACTTTGTTTGTTTGCAAGAAGAAAAATATTATAAATTAATAATACATGATGAAAATGCATTTGTGTAAATAAAGTAACAGGCCATTTTCCATCAAGAAGAATATGCAATAAAATGTGACCGTGTGAATTAAAATGTGCTTCGAAGTTGAGTTTTTCATTCACATGAATTAAACTGTTATTGAATACACTTTTTTATTTTTTTGACTATTAATTAGTTTCACTAAAGAGTATTGGTTAGTTTCAATAAACATGCAGAAAGATGGATCATACGTTTAACTTTTTGTGTTAGTTACTGCACAATTTCCCAACTGCCTTCTGGTAGAACATATTCTTCTTTATTTTCTTGTTTGAAATCCCTCGAAAACGTACATTTTAGTTAGTACATTAATATTTTTCATGTTCTATAATGATTTAGGGAAATAGTATGTGCTTGGTATATGCGTCTTAATCGATAAACATTTTTTGTTTGCAAGAAGAAAAATGTTACAAATTAATGACCTGGAAAACCTGGAATTTGAAAATTGACATTAAGTAGACACCCTCATGAGCTAAAATGAAATTATACTTTTGTGTAGTTCACTGAATATGTTCGTGTTTTATATTATATATATTTATATTAAGATTGTTTTATTTATTTTTCAATTCTGTTCTAGTTTGTGAAAGGTTACTGGTTAGAAGTGTAGTGGCAAAGTGTGTAAGATCAGTGTATCCAATGTGTATATGATCAATTTATTATTTGCATTTGTAAGAAAGAACTAGGATTAATATCTTGTCTTAGCACCACTGTAGTAAATATTATTTTTATACTTGACAGAGCATAATTGTGAACAAAGTATTGTCTCCCGTTAAAACACCTACGAAAATAGCAATGCTTCCAGCAACTGTCGCAAAGTCACCCGCTAAAATCCTGCCAGCTCCAACGAGTGGATCTCAGCTGAAGCCAACGGTATCGATAGCTACTGTGTCGGCTATCAATAGTACAAGCACGGTGAATACTTCAGCAATGAAAACGTTAATTACGAGTCCTCCGAAAGTGATCATAAGGCAAGCGCCAGCAGGTTCCTCAATTCAGGTAATTGTTATTTTATTGATCATACTTTTATATATATATGTTTCCTTTTACGTTTACCTTGCGTTCGCAATTTATATAGGGATCTCACATTTTTTCATGCTCTTCGAGTATTAATGCAGTAAGAATACATTGTTGTTTATTCAAATTGATTAAAGCTATGCGTTTTATTCTAATTATACAACCATAAACTTCCTTCCACGGTGAAAGCTACAGTTCAAAGTGAGATCTTAAGATTTTCGTTGGTATTAGGGATGTGAATGTGGATGTGGTCTACTTACGTCCAATCATTTAAGCAATTAGGATTGGTGACAATTCTGGGAAAAAATACAATGTTAGGAAATAAAAGGAAGAAAATATTCCAGACTATTGCAAGAATGGAATGATTAAAACCAATGAACTGAATTCAGATTAGTTGTTTTTATTGCATGATTTAGCAATAATAATATACTTCCGAAAAGAAGTATACTAATTGTGAGCTGTGTATTTGCTTTATGAAGGTTCTTTATCGTCATTACCAAAATATATGATTTATGGATTGAATAATATAAAATCTCTCTCCTGTTGCCATGTTAAGAGTAGAACATAAGTTGTTGATACTATATTCTCATCTGATATGTCGACACCTGTATTGAGAAGTAAATAAAGTTAACTTGGTCAAGTTAGCGACTTAGTTAACTTAGTCTCTTACATATCTTGACTGTTTTGTAGGCTGTAGTTTATTACAGTAGATGCAGACCACTATATTTTTAAAATTAAGATTATGCTCAGTTCAAGACAAGGTTTGGGTACCGAAAGTTTGGTTTGGAACCTAACACGACCAGCTTATTACCTTAATAACAGGCGACTTCAAATTTAGGATTTCGAACCCACTGAAGAAGAAGAAGTAAAAGCATTAAGGAGACAAGTTTTACCTGAACAGAATGTTAAGGATAGATGGGAAAATAAAAGTCAACTACCACCATCAACAGGAGACATATTTTAGGGTCGATCAATCCATAAATCACATATTTTGATAATGACGATAAAGAACCTTCATAAAGTAAATATACTGCTCACAATCAGTTTACTTATTATTTTCGGAATTATATTATTATTGCTGAATTATGCAATAACCACTAATCTGAATTCTGTTCATTAGTTTCAATCATTATTGCAGTAGTCTCTAATCTTGTCTTCCTTTCCTAACTAACATTGTATTTTTTCCCCGAATTGTCACCGGTCCTAATTACTTAAATAATTATACGTAATTGGACCACAATTCACATCCCCAATAGTTGGATAACCTCCACTAAAAACTAAATACACGCTCTTGTTCATCCTAATCCTCATCCTGCTGTAAACACAAAATCCTCACCACTTCCATATGAAAATAGCATTTCAGAGTATTTCTCTACTGAAGTACAGTTTAGTCTCTTAAAATGACTCATCGTTCGTGGGGATATTAAATTTGTATAAACTTTGGGGATAGTGAATTTGTTGTATGACACCTTGATCCGACTTTGGATATAACAACATTTACTTAATTTGTATGTAACGTTCTGTCAACACCCACCACTTCTCTGATGTTATATTTTAAACATAATACTTACTTATGTCCTGAAATGCTTGTATGGATACATATAAAACTGATTATTATTATTTTATCTAATTATTCATGCTTTGAGGAATATATCATTACATAAAAATAAATCTTCCAGAACAGGATTCGAACCCATGACCTCACGATTAGAAACCACTGAGCTAGTATGAACACATCTATCTACTTCTTTCTGATAGAATTCCTTCTGAAGAAACATGGCTGACTTTTCGGTGTTCAGTACAATGACATTAATATACGTTGCAAATGCTGTTGTTTTCTTTCCTTTCTCTTGTTTATTGTACTACATGTATGAATGCGAGAACTAAATTTGCTGTCTTCACTTTCACTGCAAATGTGCTTTTACGTATGGAAACGTAGGCGACAAAACGATCACTTGCTCAGATGTATGGAAGGTTACGAAATACTGTATTATTACGTATTTGAATGAACGTTACTTTTTTCTACACTTAATAACATTTCAATAATGTCTTATTGCACTTAAAAGAAGGGTTAAAAAAACACCTGCTCATTTTTTCCCAATTGCGAAGGTTCATCCTTCCTTCCAGGGCTCGAACCTGGCATCTTTGGTTTACTGTTTCCGAAGTTGAACTTAGAGAATTTTCAGTTGAAAATTGCTGTAATCAATGCGGTCGTCCTTTTTTGGAATTTGGAATAGGGTGTACATAAACTTCACAATACACAATCTAATATATAAAAAAAAAAACTATACAGACACACTAAAATCACATCTCTACGACGCCCTAAAGACAGAAGCGTGAGCCGCCCCGAAAGGCCTAGCCATTTCATATGGAAGCAACTAGAGGACGATATTTAAAACCTTGCTTTAAGATGAATCAGTTAATTGGAGGCTAAATTCAGTTTATTTTATTTATCTTGTTTAGGCAGCTTCGTCTTTGTCGGGTAATTGATAAAATAAATATGTTTTGTTTGCAAGAAAAAGTTATAAATTAGTAATACATGGTATAAATGCATTTGTATGAATAAAGTAACTGGCCATTCCCCATCCGAAAGTAAAATGTGACCATGTGGTGTGAGAAGTACTCTGTAATGCAGGTTTTCTTTTTGCTATGCACGGTTTAGTGTGTATCATGTATTTTGTACATCGATACGCGTACAAGTTTCTGTTAAGGAATAATTCATTAATATAACTTTATTCGCGTAATTTCTTTTCTTGTTTTAGTGAAATATCTGCTAAATATACAATCCTTGATTTTGACACCCAAGTTTAAGAAAATTGGGCTTGTAGAAGCCGAGCTATAATTACATTAAGTGTCAAAGTGTTTCATGGCCAATATCCAAGTTGGCAGCCCAAAATCACGGACTTCGGCCATTCAGTTTTTTTGTAGATTTTGATATCTTATTATTTTATTAAGTTCATTTCATAGGACCAGAAACTACTAAGAGCATTTTTGTTGCAATTGGTCCTTTTTAGGTTTTACGATATACTGACTGAGCTAACACCATTTTTTTCGAACTGTTCACAATGTTCGTTGAACAAATTCTGAATAACTGACTCTGTAACACGGTGTATTATCCTGCTGAAATATTCCATTTTTGTGGGAATATATGAAGTTCATCAAGGATTAGGGATGTACCGATACCACTTTTCCACCGATACCGATACTTTTGGACACATTTCCTATATATTATAAGACTTCTTCAAAATAATGAATTTATCAACATTGTAATAATATATATTAGATATAAGCCCAAAATTTCACGTACAAAAATATAAAGCAGAATTTCATATTACGTTAGACACAGAAAATATATATTATCAAATTGAGTACTGAACTGTCCTTTGTACTCCTGGGCACTTTGGAGATAAAGGCGGCTGAGCGTGGGACTGACCAGTGACCACCCACTTCACCTTATACCATAGGTCGAGAATATGTGGAGTCCCCGGAGCGTGCGCATTGTACAGGGAACACCGTTACCTTTTCTAATATGTAAGTAAAGACTAAAGGGAAAATACTGACAAATTGAGCGTAGAGTGGTTCACTTGCAAAACATTTTGTTCCTAATCGAAACCTCTGACTCGTTTGAGATCCGAAATTCGAATCCTGGGTGTGCCTTCCTGACTGAAGTTACCTTTGGCTTTCCTTCAGTTACTACTACTTCTTTCTAACATGAGCTACTATTTTGGCATGGACGGACTAAAAATATAATTTGAGTAGTGCAAATCAAAGGTGTACACATGCATAAAGAAATCGATAATCATTAAGACGAATTTCAAGTCTAAAGAGATCCATGAAAGATGAGTGTCACTGTTTGTAATATTAAACAAATTGAAAATAATTCGGAAAATGTATCGGTAAGTATCGGTGTCCATTTGCCGATACCAATACTCAAAAAAGTGGCCGATATCACCGATACCGATATATCGGTAATCCCTATCAAGGATTGGAAATATCCATCAATACATCTTTGCGGTCGCCGAATAATGACGCGCTTAGGAAGACCAGCGGTACAACTCATGCCACGTAAGCACACCATACATCAATACGGAACTTTTATCAGTCTACACGGTGCGCTGTAGGCATTAGGTGTCTGAGCCTCAACGAAATTCTGCCATCAGCCCGAAATAAGTGATTCCATGTCTCATCGGCCACGCTTTATTTTGACATACGTCCAGGATCCCGTTCCAGTGTTCACTAGTCCAGGCGATGCGTTGTTTCCAGTCCCATGGTGTTTCTTCTGCACTCGAATTATATCCCATGGAAACTAAAAAATGCTCATTGACCTGCTGGATATAGGTTTGGTCCCCCACCCACCCTCCCATTTTTTTTTTCATTGAATGTGAATATGATCTAAGCCAGTGCTGCCTATATATTAACATAGACACCGATGGTCACAGTGGTAGGCTACTGTGTTGTCCTTGCTGGCAGGTAATGCTTTCCATGAGGTATTCTAGTGAAACCGGAAATCCACAACTTTGAAAATCGTACGTCCCACCCGTCTGCATCCCTTATAGTGCCTCGTTGAAATTCCGATAATTCACGTCTTCTTGCTATGATTAGACTACCTCGTGTTCAATCTGATTCATGATATAAAACCTCACATCTGATGGAGGTCTTGGTATTTACCGAAGCCGTTTGTGCATTTTTTTTTCACTTGGTATATGCTTCTTTTAATTGACAAAGTAACTTTTTTTTTTTTTTTGCAAGAAGAAACTTTTTATAAATTAATGACCTGGAAAAAGTCAAAATAGACCTGGAAAACTTAAAAAAAAAAAAAAAAAAAACGGAATTTCAATATTAACATTTAGTAGATCCCATGAATATGTTCATTGTGTAGGATGTAAGTTGTATGGTAGCTTCCCGATGCTTTCAGCGTACCACTCTCTCCATCTTTTACAGTCGTGGATTCTCTTGGGGGTGGGTGAGGGACTTTACGGAAATGCACAGCACCAAATTCTGCGTTTTGGATATTGGTTTCATATCAGCTGCAGCAGTGATCGAGGTAGTCGTGTGGTCTGAGGCGTTATGCCAGTGTCTCCAAGGCCGCTGGTTCGAATCCCATGTGGGCTGTGTGTGTTCGTGAATTTTAACAAGCATTGTACTCATATAATCAAGACTGGCCGAAGTTAATAACCCATATAAAATAAAGTTTTTTTTTTTTAATCAGCTGCAGCAAAGTTCTTCACCGGATCAAGGTCAGAATCCCCCGCCACCCTTAGAGGAAATACATAAGAACCCTCGATTTTCTTCCAGGAGTGGGCAAAAAGTAATGATTAGATTCATTGATTTTAGAAGTCTAATCACTTCCTGATGTAAACAACATTTTTAATCTGAAATAAAAATTCTGAAAACCACCTGGAAGTGTCATCATTTTTAACCATAAAAGCATTTTTAATAGCGTTGTAATATTATTTTTCTATTTTTATTTTGAGGAGCCCTCATTTTTTTCAGAATATCAACTTTGAGATTCTTGTGCATTTAATGCGTATATCCATTGTTGTATTAAGTGATTGCTTTTCTTTAGTTCACTGTGTTCAGTATATCAATGTAGTTTAATTTGGCAATATTTCAGTGAATCTCCATGTTTTCTATTCAGTTATTTAAAAATGAAAAAGTTGTCCCTTATTAAGATTACACTATATATATCTTCGTTCCGTCTACATTAAGTGAAGTACAGTCATAGTTAGCAATACTGCTCTGTTATCGTTAGTCACCTGAGTAATGGTACTATTTTTGTGAAAGCTAACACTACCGGTGTTGCAGAATTCGGGAGGTAAATTCTTATTTCTTCTTTATAACTTTAAATTTATATCAGGAACACATTTTTTTTTATTTTTACACACACAATTTGTTTGTTCATTCGGGTACGAAAAGTAAAGAAATTCAATTTCCACCACCCATAGTTGTCAGTCAGTTCAGAAACGTGGCGAAAGCGCCGAAAGCCACAAAGGAACAAGTCTGGCGAGTAGAAATCATGTAACACTCGGGTCCCTCATGGCTTTAATAATTATAAGGAACAAAACTTCTTTTCAGCGGAATGGGCAGGAGAGAAATATCATGACGTACCGGCTTAGCTGTGAAACCGAGCATGGTCGTGGAGTGGGATGTATACAAGAAAACACCATGCTCATCTAAGTCCTTACTGTTAATTGCCAGTCAGCTTATATCAGTAATTTCGTTGCTTCATTTACACACATTAAAGATTTTAACCATCTGACAAACACTCGCCAATAACGGTTTCCACAATTCCCTCCTGTTCAGTGTATTGTCATTTCAATTTGCTCAACATGTGTACAAAAGCTTTTCCACGTATCCCTATCGATATCAACACCAGGCGTGGCCAACTTCTTTTTATAAGAAGATGATGAGTAGTAGCGTCACAGGCTGTCCTCAGAAATAATGAATGTAACTAAAATATCAATAAGAAAGTCTGTTATCGAACCAATAGTTAAAATAAGAATACGTATAATTTAATATAGTTTTTATCCTGCCGCCGCTGCATAAAATTACAACACGCCGCATGCGGCACGCGGGCCAGCTGTTGGCCATGCCTGATCAACACCATCTAATTTCGAAGTTGTATTTTGATCGTCTATTTATTGTTTAATATCAGCCCAAATAAGTTCAAGTGGGTTGAGGTCGGGTAAATACGGCGGTAACCTGAGAACACAGTGCCTATGCGTGACAAGGAGAAATCAATGAGATGCGTTTTACGAAGTGTTTTGTGCGTTTATATAAGGCAATAAAGTTCTACGTTTAGCTTTTTTTCTTCAAACGGCACATTGTTTGATCGAAGCCAGTCTTGAATAACACTATTACTTGCAGAACTTGCACTAGCATGCGTTTCCATTAAGACGGCTCTGTTTTACTTTGTTTTCTTCCACTTAAACCCCGTATCACGTAAAATAGTCTTCAAGCCAGTACTGCCCCCGTTAAAGTTTAATCCATCTCGAAGTTTTGGCAGCAGTTTACTGATCATTGGCACTGTTTTATGTTTAGTGTTATAAATTATTTATTGTCCGTCGTACAACACAGTCACCAAAACTATCAACATTTATTATATTTTCCGGTACACCATGAACCGTACCAGATGTTCTTGTTCCTATTACTATTTTCCCTCATTAATTTTCCTTGAATGTTCTCTCAGGTACTTAATTGCTGCTTTCACTCACTGGCACCTTGTTGGGCGGTATTTACTAGCCTCCAGAAGCTGCTTCACGTTCCTTAAATGAATTTACATTGTTCACAACTTCTCGAGTTTGGCTGGCCAGTGTCTTTTTGCCAAGTTTAAACTAAATAGATGGCATTTTACTTTATATATAAACTACTACTACTAGTAGTTACAGAAATACGTACGCAAATAATCCCTAGTCAGAAGGTTTTTTTTATTATTATTATGTAAAGCTATCGCTGTGCGATACGCACGCGCCGTGTGAACGGCGTATGGGAAATGTGGAAGAAGCGCTCCACATCTTGACCTACGGTACGAAGTGAGGTGTTGTGAGGTTGTCAGTCCCACACTTGACCGCCTTTACCTTCCCAAAATTTCGAGCACTAAGGACCCTCTGGTACTCAATTTAATGGTTGGCTGAGTGCTCCTCAGAACGCCAGGCATGGGAACACTGCGAGAAAAATCTCCAGCGTCCTGGGCGGTGTTTGAACCCGGGCTGCCCGATTCGTAGCCAGACGCGCTACCGCCTGAGTCATGGCGACCCACCCCTAGTCACAAGTAAGTTAATGAACTGCTTGCAGTCGCGCGAAACTTAGACAGTACTATTACTCTCTGATAGACCACACGGTGAGGAAACACATTCAAGACTGACAAATTTACAATACTGCGCATGACTCATAGCTAGCAGACAACTGAACAACCGCGTATGCAAGCCACATTGGCACGGAACTATCGTCGCGACTGTAATAGTTACTTCTTGTTTTCTTCGACTTCATTTTATTATCTGTGTTGCTTTATGGTGGTCTTCCTGTTTAATCTGACTGATTAGTTTTAACAGTGTTCTCACTTTGTTTGTAATATGGTAACAAAAATCAAGGTAAGTGGTTGTATATTGTCAAATACGATAGTTACTAAATCAGTGGAAATTTTTTTACCTTGTGATATTGTTTCTTGAAACTGAGTTCGTCTTCTGAATTTTTGTAAGTTGTTTATTTCGCTCTGAACAGGGTTCTTTGAAGCCAGGGACAATACTGACCACTGCCACTGGTGCAAATCAAGTAATTAGGATCCCTGCATCTCAAAATATTGTTGGAGGTACCACAAATCTTCATCAAATTCAAGTACCTGGTAGACAGGTATGTATGATAACTTTTTTTTTTTTTAAGTGAGGGAAGAAATTTGTGTCTTGATAATAGATAGTAAAAGCAGTTAAAACTTGGTGGAAATGTGCTGTTCCTTCGAGTTTGAGACTATTAAAATTAACTAAAATTTGTTTGAGCCCACAGGACAAAATGAACTTCTGACACCAAATTGGATATTGTTCATTGTATGGAAATTCATGTAACTTTATTTGCCTTGAACATTTCTGGCTTTGGTTTTGAAACTGTTAAGTTGTCGTCTACAGAAAAGTGTTACTGTTCAAGAACTTCATTACTGTTTAATAATAATAATAAAACTTGAACTGAGTTCACTCTGTGCTTCGTCTTTTAGTTTAATTTCGTATATAATCTGAATAAATGGAAAGATAATAGTTAGATTTTAAGATAGGAACACCTTATTTTACTTTGTTGAGAAGCGCCAAACAGACTTCAGTAGATTTTGCATTAAGTGACGTAACTTCGACTAGACATGACTAGGTGTTGAAATTGCACTACATCACTAACATGTATACCTTGAAATATTGTTCACCAAAGTTTATTTTTTATGTATATTTTTCATTAAAAACAGAGTACCGGTAATTTAAATTTGTCAGTTGTCTATGAATGTCAAGGATCACAACACTCCAGATACATCATCGTAATATACGCAGTGAATTTTCCTTAATACAGGTCTCCCAGTTCTCCTGTATTTCGAAAATGTCAATGATTTTGTCCTATATTTCGTATTTAATTTGTGAGAAGGAATTATTTAAAATCTCGACTGATGGTTCTACTATTGATATAAGTTTATAGTAGTGTGTGTGTGTCATACTTTTCATGGTAATATTTGTTTTGTTTAAACAGCAAAATGCCAATTATTATTTGTAAATTAAGCCGCCTCAGTGGCTCACAACTTGGTACGGGTGTTTCATTGGTACTTTTTCTAATCATCATATGTAATTGTGATTATTTTTTCGATATCATCTTCATATATTTCTGTTGGTTGGTATTTCTAAAATTAGCACAAAGATGTCATAAAGGTTAAGAAAAAATTAAGGTTGGGAGTGGGTATAATGGACCTTTTCTGTATACAACAACAAAATTTACTGTATGCGCGTTATTTCTTATTCGTTCTCAAAATACACATTCACTTGATTTTATCAGTGCAAATTTCGATTTCTTTTGGTAGGTCTTGTTATAACTTGTAAGCTTACCTATAATAATTAATGTACTGAAGTCAGGGTTCTTTATTTACGCAGATCAAACTGTTAAATTTGCTCTTCTCATATAGGTCCTCATAAGATTTTCTGAATTCGCTAAAAAAAAAAAAAAAAAAAAAAAACACACATGCGTACGCGAAAGAAAAATTACTCATCCTGCGTGGTCCTGTCGGTAACGTTGCGAGCATTGGAACTGAAGAGGCACCCGGGTTCGAGTCTTCTGAGATATCCAAGTTTTTCTTAAGTTTTACCAAGTGAATGCCAGGATGGTACCTCAACAAAGGCTCTGGCCGCTACATTTCTGTTTCTTGAAAGTGTGATTGCTGAGCTATGTCATCCCTCAGGCATGTGACAGGCTTTTTCCGTATGTGCCTTCTCAGCCCAGAAATGAAGTTTTTACACACACACACACACAAAATCAAGATTCCAATAACGCTGCCATAAAATGGGAATCAATAACATATGCAAAAGTACGTGAGTAAATACGATAATTCCATTAAAATTTCACATTGGTGGGGGAAATGAGAAAAAAATCATTGATCAAAATGCCATCGAACCGTGCAGAAGAGAACCGACTTGCAAGCTGGAAAGAAAATGTGCTTTAACTTTCATTGGCCGTCTCCGGGTGTAGGTTTCGGTATCACAATTGCTTCAGTGAGTTGTTTTATGATTGTTTTAGTTTCGATGGTACATTAGTTGCAGAATTCGCTTTGGCCTTTTTACTGTACGTGAGTTCCAGGTAAAACTAGTCAGAACTGTGCTTGAGATTTGTATCGAGAAGACAGAAACACATTTCGTGTGGGTATGTGAGTGTTTGGTGAACTATATCACAGTAAGGTAACAATACAAGTACTGCACTGAAATTTGTTTTCATAATGCAGTATCTGTGAAAATTAATAGTACTGAGTATTTATTATTATAACAGGCGAGTAATGCAAAATTAAATATGACTTGACACAAATATATTTCGATGCATGAAATAATTGTTGCTAGTTTTTCCTATAGTCTAACATGTGAAAGGGTTGAAATCGTTAATTCGATTAACAGAAAATAATTACAACAGTAAGTTGGTGACATGTGAATGAATGGTAGTCTACTTCTTCATGCTGTGCAGATCTTGAATACACATTTATTTATTTATTCGTTCGTTTTATTAACAGCTTCAGTATGTTCGCTTTGTAAGTGCATCACCACAGACGAGCACAACAACAGTAACAACGGCAGTGAAACCTACAACTGTAGTTCCAGTGACTGTAACGAAATCTATTGCACCAGCGTCGACTTCCCAAACGCATACGGTGAAGATGGTGCCAATAGCGCCAGCAACGCAAACTGTAAGAGCTGTAAGTAAAAAGAAATCATTGCAAACTTAAATAGACAGATATTTGTGTGCTAAGATAATTTTGCTGTTAGACCTTTTTTTCTTTTGTTCTTTCGTATTTAGTGAAAATAGTGTGACATTGTGCCATGTGCCTTCGTTGTGAACAAGAACTTGAGTGCTCATCAATATTAATTCAGTTATAAGCATACTTTAAGTTTAATTTCATATATCAGGTTTTAAGTTCGGCAATTTAGCTTTCGTTGAAGCTAGATAAACTACCAGTAGCCTCCCGTAGTTATCGGTGCAGCTGTACTCTGTGTCGTATTCAGACTTGAGCCTGGTTCGGATCATACGTTAATGCATGTAGTAGGTTTCATCATTAGACGTTTCTCAATACGTATGTAATTCTCTGCTGCAACCAAATTATTATTCCAACAAAAAAATATGATACCTCTTCAAATGTTAAAATAAACCAACTATCTAAATGTTCGCTCGTTTGGACAGTGAGGGTCGTTATGGAGAAAAAAAAACCTTGTGTTAGAATAATTCAAAATACCTACTCACACTGGGCGTATACTAAAATGTAAAACACGGAACTTAGTTAATTACGAACGATATGTTATCAGCACAAGGCAGTCATGAACAAATGACGTTATGGATGTACTGTTAATGTTTCTTGAATTTACTTGCTCCTGCATCTTGCAGTCCAACTTGTGAATATTCACTCTCATCTTTAACTTTCAGATCTTCAATTTATCCCTTGAGAATCAAACCAGTAAACCAGTCTGTGGCGAATCCGTTCAATCAGTGGTGTTGAAATTGTAGTTTGCTCTGTGTAATGTGTTCTTATTTTTCATTAGTATAAAGCTTTGGTCTTGCAAATAAAACTTCTCGGTTTGTTCAAGACATACGCAGTGGCATTCCCATGGTTTTCATTAACATAAAGAAACTTACTCTACCATCTTCCTTGTAACTTAATTCCCCTTTCTTTGCTACTTACGATATTTTTTCTTTGTGTTAACCTATTGTACTATTTTAGCCTTTGTGTGCATATTTAAATTAAAGACAGAAATTATATATACAAGTGGCAGCAACTAGTAGGATGCCTTGGGTAACAATTCAATGTTGATTGATTTAAATCTATTTTTTTTTTTAATCCATGATTTAAATCAAAATAATTCCATATTTAGAAAATAATGGGCAGTATTTCTAAGCATTTTTTGGTTTGAATCGTGTGTAAGCGTCAAATTTATCTTTTATTCCTAACGTGATATGCTCTTAGTGATGTAAACCCAAACCAAAGTAATGGGCCAAGAATTTTAATAAACTGTTCGATTTGTTCATTTCATGTTACATGCGAAATTTTAGGCGAGAACGTAGGAACCCAATACACACTATAAATTGACATTCTGTATTACAAAGTTGCTTACTATGTTAATACATATGAAAACGAACACACACAAAACAGAAAATACAGTTTTTGTTTACAGACCAAAAGTTATTTTTTGGTAATATTACCTACATGCAAATGTATTTCTATCAAACTAATTTCTTTATGATTTACTCAGAAACAATTTAAAGTTCAGCTATGCGTATTTATTTATTTATTTTCCTATACATTTTTCAGTGCGGGACCTTACATTTTATATAGGAGAATACATATGTCCTTGAAAAAAAAAAGTATACAGTGTGTGTGTTATAATTAGACCGACGAACTTCGAGAGGTGATTCCCCACATCAAAACAAGACGAAAGCTCCACTGACAAATTTTTGTAATGTGGATAGTTTCGTAACTACAGGCTGCCGAAAGCGTCGCAAAATGAACTTGAGAGCTTCGAATTTCTCATACCACGGAAAGTAGAGCTGATGCGGCATGGTACCGTGAAAGACTTTGTCTGCATTATCCAAAAATGCATATTTCGCAGTGAGCGCGCAAGGGATTTCCCAAAGGAATTAGGAGATTCCCAGAAATTCTCTGAAGTCAAATGAGCATGAATGTAACGATTTTTCATCAGGAAACTGTAATTCATTTGTGCCAAGTCGATATCTCAAGTAGATTCCATACACCGAACGATTTTATTAAAATTGCGAGGCTGCATGACAATCAGGAGTAAGAATTACATAATTTCATTGCACGTTATATTTGTTATCAAAGGGATTGAATGTTAGTGCCCGTTTTCGTGTTAGGGATGATATATGTCATCGTTACTCAAACGGGAAGTAGTTTTCATGCACATTTCGACCAACCTCTACTTTAGAAAAAAAATCTGGAATCCCTTCCCTTGCGCGCCCATTCCGAGATTTTGAAATATGCATTTTCAAATACATATATCTGGTTTAAAGTCTTTGACGGTACCATACCGCATCACCTGTACTGTTCATGGTGTTAGAAATATGAAGCTCTAAAGTTAATTTTCGTACACTTTCGGCGACCTGTAGTAGCTCCGAAACTATGCACATTTCGAAAATTTGTCACAGGAACTTCCGTCTTGTTTTGATGTGTAGGAAATCACCTACAGAATTTTGTAGGTTTAATTTTAAAATTCGATGTGTAAGTAATGGGAGCATGGCAAAATACAAAAAATTACTTTTTTATTATTATTATTTATTTATTTATGCTGAAGAATGAAAATGTAAAGTTGAGTATTCATTTTTGAATGCACTATATTAAATATTTCCAATTGACTTAAATTTTATTTACGGCCTTTAAGCAACTTTGATTCAGGCCGAATTGATGATCATGGGAGAGTTTGTGGAATCAAGAAAGTGGGAAGAATCCCGAGAAAACCCACTCACACGGCGTCTGTTCACCACAAAACCCACTTAGCACGAGCCGAGATCGAACCGGGGACCATACACATCAGAGGTAATCTCTCGAACACTGAGCCACCGCGGCCCCAAAAGAGGTCATTCCCAAATTTTAAGAGTTGAAAACTCACCGAAATGAATTAAAATACGAGGGCTGTTGGAAATGTTTCTGCAAAATACGACCAACAGTAGCGCTAGTGTTCCGCTCTGATTCTATCCTGGGCACGATCAAGTCAGTTTTCATCACAAACAACTACTTCGCAAAGATCCCTTCTAATATTGTCCAACCTAGATGGAATATAGTCTTCGTTTTTCTCCCATCCGAGCTACATGTCCTGCCTATCTTAGTGGTCGCGATTTCATTATTCTTACAACATCGGGTGAGTCGTACAGTCCGTTTAGTTCTTCATTATGCAGTCATCTCCTCCCACTTATCTTTCTCTTAACCTTATTTCAAACACTCGTAATTTAAGTTCATCTGATAGGGTCGTACTCCAACTTTCGCAACCGTAAAGTTTTACTGGCAAAATAACCGTCCTGTATATTTTCAGTTTCAATTTTCTTGGTATTAATCGCGACGTTAGGAGTTTCTGGACTGAATAGGAACATGCGTTGATCGATACTAAACGGCTATTTATTAATTCCTTTAATCTCGTTTTTGCTTGTTACTTATGCCCCTGAGTAGTTAAATATTTTACTTTATCATTTCATTCTTAATTGTTATGTATCTATTTCCTTTACCCCCTTTATTTCGGCTTGTGTATTTTGTTTTATATATATTTACCTGTAGACCTATCTCATCTCAAGCTTCTACTAAGACCTTGGTGTTACTTCGTACTGTCTCTATATCTTCCCTTATTAAATCTACATCATCCGCGTACACCATCAGTTGATTCAAGCCATTCAACGAAGTCTTGTATTTTTAAAATCGCATATTCTAACGCAAAGTTATACAATAAATGTTACAAGGCATCACCTTGCTTCAATGTGTTGCAAATCTTGAAACTATTTGACCATAGTATTACCTACCCGTACTCTGCTTATGGGGTCGCTGAGACACACCCTCACTAGTCTTTTTTTTTTTTTTTTTTTAATTCCAAATCGTACCAGGATACTGTAGAACTTTTTTCCTTTTGATAGAATCATAATCTTTCTTAAGATCAATGAATAGTTGGTGAACAGTCCTATTGTATTCCCATTTCTTCTCTAAGATTTGTTATTACATTCCGATTTACCGCCTTTTTTTCTAAACCGGAACTATTATTCCTCTGAAACTCCTTCCTGGTGATTTTTTTTTAATTAATTAATTTATTTATTTCTTAATCGACATTTCGACCTCGATCTCGTTAGGTTCGGGTATCCACGGTTCTGCGGTATACATTTCAAATTTCTCTGTTTGTTCTCCGTTGTTTACATTATGAAGTTTGTCGAAATAACTTTTCCACTTATCGATAATTGTCGTCGGATCCGCCTGAAAATCTCCGCGTTCATGTCAAATCATTCCTAATCTTGACCGATAACCTTCCCTTTGTAGAGATCTCGTATGTTACTTGTCTTGCCGTTTTCTTCTATTTCCTGAATCTTCTGCGTCAGATATTCTCGCTTTTTATTTCTGAACACGCGTGTGGCGTTGCGTATCGCGTTACTGTAGTGGTTGGTATTTGCTTCGTTTTTTTATTACTTAGCCATCATTGCCTTGCTTGTTTTCGTTCCTCATGAAGTTTAAGGCATTCTTCATCAAACCAAGGTTTGTTCTTCTGCTGTTCCTTCGCTGCGGCCTTTACTGTATCATGAATTGCTTCCTATATCTTACTTACATCAAATTCACTGTTAATTTCATCTTAATTACTACTCGAGTCGGCCAAGATTTCGAACCTGTTGATGTTGTAAGAATAATGAATTCGCGACCACTAAGATGGGCAGGCCATGTAGCTCGGATGGGAGAAAAACTAGACTATATTCCATCTTTGTTGGAAAGTCGGAAAACAGAGACTGTTAGGAAGACCGAGACGACGTTGGGAGGACGAGATGCCGACGAAGGCATCTCTGAAAAGTAGTTGTTTGTGATGAAAACTGACTTGATCCTGCCCAGGATAGAATCCTATGGCGAACGTTTGTTACTGCGGCGATGAACTTGCTAGTACCGTAAGCTAGAGAGTAAGTGATGTAGAACAAGTGTTTGGGTATGATGCCTTTGGTATGCCATCGTGATATTTGCTAATTTTATAGTATTATGTTGGAGCAATGATTGATTTTTTTTTAATGTAAGTGGGGTGTTTTTAGATATTGAAGGTCAAGGTCAAAGGCCAATGTCAGGTTTCACCTTGAAGGTGGAAGTTCTTTGAAACAGGACATGTTACATTTCAATTTAAAGCTCTGCTCATTAGCTTTTTAATGAGAGAAGTTTCATTGCTGTATCTGAATTAGAATTATAGTCATTTATCTCGAGATAGCGTGTTTAAATTTCAAACAATTTTCAAACTTTGTAGACCTGTGTCTTTCTTCATAATTGCCATATATACCTCTGCAAAGTGATAGTTTTCCATCACTTATCAGGATCATTGAATGCGCCAAATTTGAAAGAAATCTGAGAGGGTCGGGTTGGAAATGTTTTCTGTGTTGAATTGACAAGGAATTACCCCGATGCGAAATTTCCTTTATGGCTTGTGCACAAAATGAACTTAGTATTGCACCACTATAAGAGATGGAAAAACTCTACTTACAGTAACTTCTGTTCTTCGCTGTTACTTTTTTGGAATCTCGGAAGCTTCAAGATTATTTTTATACCTTCATAAATCACTTTTCTTCCTTGTTATTTTTATATCGAAAGTAAATATGGAGCCCTCGTACAGTTCATGCTTCCGTATTAGAACAATCTCTCGGCGCTTCTTTTTTCGATCCCATGGTTAGAACTTAACACAGTGTTGTTTGTCATGTCGCCGCTTTGTTGCGGGTGCGTTACAATTTGACACTGGTTTGAATATATCACACGCTTAAATAAAACATGAATGTAACTGAGTGGGGCATGCAACTCGGTGGTTGCAATTAGAATTGAAGTGTAGTAATAATCTGTACGTGGTAATGAGGGCAATATCATATGTGTGTAATGTATATCCAGGCTCCTTTCGTGCTCTCACTTCCTAGCTTGTACGTTTAAGTCCGCTTTTTTAAGGATTGGGATGAATATAGATAAATTAATGTTAAAAGGGACAGGGTTCGTAGTTCTGTCCTGTAAAACTTATATAGTATATGATTTCGTGGCTGACATATGTGGTTACGGGTAATATTTTTAATAAGTGCAGAATTAGTTTTGTTAGATCTACTGCGAAAATTGTTCACATTTATGGTTAACGTTTTCAGCTTTTGTGCTTCTCAGCATGTGATCATTGGTGTGTATCGAAAATAAAAAAGCTTTTTGTCAAAAATTCCGGTGCCCTGGTGATAAAATGGCGCATTGGTGGTAGACACTTCGTGTGATTTTTATATATATACAAATATATATATATATATACCTCGTATAGACACACAACGAATGCTCAGGACCATTCGTACTTAGGGTGGTTATGGAAGCTTGTGCCTCAGATAATGTTAAAAATATCCTTGTTTCATAAAAGCATGTTTCGCTCGAAGAGATTCCTGGGAGAATGTAGGAAGAGGGCAACGGGTTTTCGGAGGAAAAGGTGGGAGGGAGCAGCCTCAGTTTTGATGGTGACTGACTCTTCATCTGCTTTATACTGTGATTCACGCATGATCAGCTCGGGTGAAACGAAATATGACTATCCAAGTAAGACAATTGTGCTACCAACTGGGTGATCCTGTTTTCAGTAATTTACATTGTTAGCCATTCGTCAGCTGGATTTCATGCTGAAAAGTATTCGAACCCGTTACCGTTAATCTGTGCTTGTGTGTTATTACTGTTTCCTCGCTGTACGATCGTTAGTGCTAGTGCCACGATGGTGAAAAAGAGTTGTGTCTTACGTGGAGACATTAGAGACAAACTGTTTGGATTTCCAGAAGAATTACATTTTCAGTGTTATCGTTAAACACCAGATCATGTCCTCGAATGCGGTGGATATAATCAAGGGCTCTTTTTGAAGCCCCTGTTCTGAAAGCAGCATCAGCGACGTTCTCTAGAGGGAGACGACGTCCGCGATGAAGATTCGTAATTCGAATCGTTACTACTTGACTAGTTGGTCGTTGTAGAGGAATCTCGTAAAGATATCCGATTTTTTGTACGCTTACGAAGAACAGGATTTTCAATTCCCGTTGCCTTCGAAGCACGTCTTTTCTGTATACTTCAACCGAATTCGTACTTTTGTACTTATATATTAGTCTGATCGTGTTTGTTCGTTGGTCTTGTAGATTTTTTTGCGTCTTTAATCTTCGCAAACAGAGCACTTGCAGATGCAGATGTCGAAGAATCTCCTCTTTGCCTAGATTCGTCATTATTTGAACAAGAGCATGTCTTGGACACTTCGAAGATTTGCATATGTTCTGGCATGGTTTATTATAATCCGTTTTGAGTGGAACAACTCGTTGTAAACCGAGAACAGGTAGAAATGCCATTGTTCAAGCACTTTTGCTGCAGTTGACTTAGCAATCTCAGCAACTGGAAGATCTTTCTTACACCCGAAGAAATAGGTTTCAATACTAATGCATTGACATTGTAAGCGGTGTTCCCTTCGTTCACTGCTGATAATAGAAACAGATATGTTTATAAACAATATCCAGCTATTATGCTAGCGTCGATCTTGTGAAACTCGAGTCTCTTCACCCGTCCCCGCTTTGCGTATTAATGTCACATAGATTTCTTGACACAGATTGCGATTTTTTCAAAGCTCTTGAGCCATGAATCACATACGAAAGAAGTGGAGGGATAGAAGGTGTATTGAATAATAGTTTACAGAAGCTCGTTTTATTCAGCATGTTCAGAACTTGTGTTTCAGTGACAGAGAGTAGTTATTAGTTTGTTAGAACATAATAATAGACAAAGGATGAGAATATGGAACAGAGTTTTGAAATAGGGGCATTTAGGCTTCTCAACTGAAGTAATACGATTCTACGAATAAATGTTTCAAATGCAGGATATTTGGTCACTTGAGGGAGCGCCTTCGAAACATGTTCAGTACAGGAATGAATACATGGAATGGATGGCTTACGGCAAAATTCCCCCAACAGAGTCAGAATGCCCCAGTCCGCAAGATTATATGTTACTCCCATTACTGGTAAATGAATTCAATGAACCTCAAGAGAAAGGAAGGACTACTGCCATCTTAGTAGCGTTCATTAAACAAAATGATACGTATTTTCTGCTTGTTTGGCTGTTTTGGCCATAAATTACTTTCAGACAGGCAGTCTGTCCTCGTTCCACGTTGAAAGCTACTGAGCTCTGTTGACCGACCCATTCAGTTGTTACTCATCCTCAATGAACAAGGCACGCCCCCATGCGTGCTTTCATACTAGTACTTGATGGCATTGTGACATGTGGTTCGTTCCAATATTGTGAAGGTATCCAGAAACATTGAACACAAAGTATGTCAGACAGTTCTATATGAACTAGAGCTGAAAGATCATGATCTCCACTGACCCCAAGATAACAATATAATATTAAAAACATTACTGTTTAAGCTGTTTCTTTGACATACAAGGTGTGACGATTTGTTTCCCGGAATGATCCTGTGAAGGCAACATTTGCTTACTTGTGCACTAGCGTCTTCGGCGTCTTCGAAATACTCTTCACTTGAGACGTAGTGCCATTGTCGAAACATTCTTGAGAATCATTTCCAGAAAACCTAGCAGTGATGGATTTCTTAGCCAGGATCTCACGAATACGTAACTCGACCCTGATGTTGTTTGCGGTCATTTATCAAGATTACAAGGTACACCCCAGAAATTTATCTCATTCCCAGATCCTCCGTTAGAATATGTCGCATTAGTTTCCTGTTTTTATTCAATTCTGCTTTAGTGTCATCTAATATTCGATCTGAGCGCATTTACGTTCACCCTCTTTACATTTGTATCTGTCGTTTGCGTTTTTGGCTGTCAACTTCTTCAGTCATCGTGCGCACATCTTCTTGTCCTCCTTGAACGATTTATGCTATCCAAAAACACTTGATTTCTTCATAGAGTGTTCACCACAAGCCACTGTTAGTAGAGAGTAAACGTTTGACTAGCACCTCTACCAATCTATATGTACTATCGCGTATGGAGATAAATGCGGAAGCGAGTAGTGGTGAATGGCCCAATGGCTGTTGCCATCATATTTTCTTCTTTTTTCAAGTGCAGTATATAACTCTTTTTGTTTGTTTGAACGCTATGCAATTCCACCCCTTGACGGGTTGGAACAAAATTTGGCATACATGTTCCGTAGCATCTAGAAGAATTAACTGCCGCATTGAAAGGTTTCATCCATTCTCCAAAGGGAGTGAAAATATCAAAAACAATCATTTCATTGGTTATAAGAATGAAATAAATAAATTGTTACCGTGTTTAATTTGGAACAACAATTTTAAGTTATTTATTTCTAATTTAAAACATATAAATACAGATTTTATACAAAATTTCAACGAAGATGTCAGTTGTAAATTATTGTAGAAATCAAAGTGTTACTATTCCATTGTTAGAAATGGAAAACATTCCTGTTACAAGATTCGAAATCATTGACAAAGTCTGCATGAACTGCTTTCTGATTGGCCGCCAAATCCATTAACAACAATTTGAGTTAAATAAATAGTTCATATTTTGCAATTCAAATTATGATTGTTGCAAACCAGAAATATTTAGATTTAACGCTCAATGCAAATGGGTTTTCCCGCCTTTTTCGTTCTACGCCAATTATTCAAATCAGTACAGATAAACAAAGTAACTTTCACGGATAAAAGTTCGTTTCGTACTTCAATAATTGGTACAGTTAGTTTTAAAGAAATAGTAGTAGTAACTTCAGCATTGTGTGCAGACCTTTCTGCGACAGAATTATACGAAACGAACTTTGGTCCGTGAGTAATTTTTGTTCATCTGCACTGAGATTTGAATAATTGACGTAAATCGAAATAGGCGGGAAAACTCACTTGCATTGAGCCTAAATGTTTAAAAGCAGATTAAACTTGATGTTATTAATAAATTAATGAGAGTGTTTTAAAAAATGTAATGTGTAAGATATGGGTAAATACTACTACTAATAGGAGTATAGTAGTAGTACAACTGTCAGTGTTGTCAACATTTTATTGACCTCACACCAACGGGCGGTCAAATCAGTTAGTCTTCACATAAAACTTGATTATCCGCTGCTCCAGATTCTTGTCACTCATATTTCAGCAAACAATATTACTTCCTCTGTTGTTCAGGAACGAACGACTGATTTGCTATGTTGGTCTTGTAAACGCAAGTTGTAACGCATTCAAACATGCTTGACACACTGCATCCATTCCTGGAATGAAATTATCACGCCTTGTATATATGTAGTTGAAAGAATATAGTAAATTTACATTGTCAAGGAAGGTTGGATTGAAAGTGACGAATTTGTAGCAGTTAGTTTAAAATTCTCTTCTGTACCTATACATCTAAGAAGCGAAAATAATTTTAGTATAGTATGTTTATACAGTAGATAGTTTTGTGTGGTACTAAGTATACATTTCTGAATAGGTTGTTCCAAAAACGACGACAGGACAACAGGCGCAGAGAATCTTAATTCCTGCCTCAGCTCCCATTAGTCAAATTCGACCAGCGGGCACGGGTGTGGCTACAATTCCTGCTTCTGCTGTTAGTCAGTTGGCTCCTGGTACAACTATCTTGCCGAGTGGAAATGTCAGTAGCATTGTGATGCTTCCAGCACAGTATCTGACTCAAGTATGTAAAAGTATTTTATTCGTAAATATAATGCAGGTATTTATAAAGGAAAGAAAATAAAGATTTTCTAAGATCATCGAGTTACATATCGTAAGTTTGAACAGTAAAGAGATGCTTTATTTGCTTTTACACAAAGACCTTATGTGGGATTGCTGTTGAAAATTACATAGAAAAAAATGGTCGTTGTTGTGACCAGGCCTCATTCCTGGGTATGCTAATAAAATGTTCAAGATTATATAAAAGTTGCCATGTGCATAGAACAGTAACAACTTCAGTTTTCTATATACGTCATTACTCATGTTCATACTCGATAAAGCATTTAGTTGCATCCATACAGGTGTTTTTTATTATTATTATTATTATTTGTTTTTATGCACTATGTTTGAGGACCATTTTTGCTATTTTTCTAGGTTTACTGCAAAATAAATAGATTTATAGTAAAAGTGAAAACGCAGAAATAATTCTACTACCGTTTCTTATATTTAGAGCGAAATAACATTTAGTTACGACAATTTAATGAAGTGTTAATTATAATTTACTTAGGGTATATACTCTTCACTAAGTTGTTGTAACTAATTTTTGTTTCGCTCTAAATATAAGAAATAGTACTAATCGCCAAAATGGGCCTCAAAGGTGTTGTACACTATCAAGAGCCCTTAGTAACTTGTACTTTTTTTCATATTTAAAAAACCTGACAAATAACGAGCAACAGTGAAATTTAGGAAAGCGGTTCCGGCAATATTTAAGAATGTGTATCAAGTGAACTACTTGAGATTTTGAAATTGTTGATTGTAGCTGAAAATTTTGAAGCTTCGTTAATAACTGAACTAAGACTTCAAATTGGTCTTCTAAAACAACGTTCTTCCATTTGTCGATTAATTCATCATTTGCAAAATGTTCAAAAGTATTATCAGGGCCGCTTATTTCGTTATTGCTTGTCATTTAACAGTTAAATATTTTTAAATATGTCTCAAACAAAGGAGCGTGAACACTAACTAAGGCATCTTAATTAAGAAAGTTTGAGTTTATTTGATTTGATATATCATAACTTAACAGTAACGTGCATACCTTGTAATCAGGATTTCAGATTTCGTTAAGATTGATTGTTTTCTCTCTATCGTCATCACTTATGTTTCAGTATTCACAAGGAGGCAGAAAATCTGACTTTGTCAGATGTACCACAGCGTACATTCCATGTATAGAACATTAAATTCTTTAGAGATGATTGCGACTAGAGTAATTTGTACTCATTTGTCTGCTATAAAGTCGTCGTACCGATACTGAGTGACGTGTTTTAATTGCTCTTTATCATCCGAATACTCGGAACTGTACTTTCTAGTGGTTAGCATCAGTTATTCTTTCCGAGTGATTTAGCCTAGGTTGTAGTCCATGCAGGTATCCTCATATGTCATATCAACACAGTCATTTATCTCACCATCTCAGATTTTTATGAATTTTGGTATGTTAGTAGGGCCTGTTGAGAAACACCCCAAAAATGTAATATTGCAGTCCTGTGTCATATATTTTTAGAGTTACAGCATCTCAAATCTTGATTTTTATCTGAAGTTTTTAGTCACATTTATTATTTAAAATGCTTGTAGCTTTTGTCCTAATGAAGATAGAGATGTGATTCTTGCGTTGTTTTAAAGGTCTTAAACAGACCTTTCATTTGATATACAACCCTTTATACGAAATCGAAAATTTGACCTTGAATAGCAAAAATAACGTAAAGACATGTGCAAAGCTCCATAACGGGACACCCATGTGAAGATGAGCATTTTTAAAATTTTATTTACGGCTTTTAAGCATTTTTGGCACAAGTCGGGCTTATGTCAACCCGCCCCTGTGTGCAGTTTAATGAAACAGTATTGTAAGTAGTGTCAGGAAAAGTGATGGTCGCAATTTGGGTAGTTCGTCTGAGATCATGCGGAGGGTAGATTCCAATATGTCCGCTGGAACATGTGATTTCTAGGATACCACATCTTTGGATATTTTACACCTAGAGTTACGGCGTTGGTGTCTAATTGTAAGGTTTCATTACCAAAATTGTTACCAAATGATGGTAGCCACTTTGGTAGTCTATCTTGGGGTACGGAGATGGAAAATTCAACATGACTGCCGAAATAAACCATTTCTAGTATGCAGGCAGCCACCCTCTCGATAATCTTTTGGAACTGTTACACCAAGAGCTATGATTTTGGTGTCAAATTATAGTGTTTTACGATTAAAATTATCAGTAATTGATGGTTGCTATCTGGGGAGTCCGTCTTGAACTGTGGAGAAGGAAGAATCTGGTATGGCTGCCGGAACATGCAGTTGTAGTTTTTTGCGTTACATTGAATAACATTGTTCAGTTTAATCAGTGTGCTGTTTAGTCTGCTCCCCAGCAAATAGGATAATCTCTTTCTTGGTAACATTATCACAAATAAAACTGAAATAATTGACACTTCTTTTTTCTTGTGACTTGGTATACTGGCGATTTTTGTCAGAATTCACTCTGATTGATAAATGAATAAAACCCTTCACCAAAGTCCTTGCAATTATGAAATTATGAGACTACAGGAATTTTAAATTCAACGTGATAGCATTTCATAAGTCTTAAAACAAGGGTTAGAATAATAAAAACTTAAGTCAATAAACATGTGTCCTGACTTTATAACTTGGCGCAATTAAAATGTGTTCTGACTTCTACAATTTGACGCAAGTACAGATCCTCAGTTCAAAATACAATAAATATTTTCCATAATACGGTTGCTTTTATGCTAGAAATGGCATATTTCGGTGGCCATATTGATTTTTTTCTCCATGGCTAAAGATGGACTACTCAGATGCTCACAACTTGTTGATTGGGACGCCGTCGCTCAATGATCTGAGCGGTCACCTCTGGTGCCTGGGGGTCATCGGTTCAAGCCCTACTTGTACCGTGTGGGATTTGTGTTGGACAAGCACCGTATGGGAAGGTGTTTGTGATCAATGTTGATTTCGAAAAATTGCGGCGTACCTTTCCAGCGACACATCAATCATATTCCTAGCTCTAGTTTTTCTAAAGCTGAAAATCACACCTTTAAACTCGGGAACCGCCTCTGCAATCTGAATGAATGGTATGGGTTTGAACTCGTCTTGCCGAGACCTTTCCAACGACACCTCAACCACTTTCTTAACCCAAGTAGTTCTAAAGTCGAAACATCCCACCCCCGAAATTTGGGAACCGCCCATGCAATCTGGATGAATGATTGGGGTTTGAGCTAGTGTTGCCGAGACCTTTCCAACGACACCTCAACCATCTTCCTAGCCCTAGTAGTTCAAAGATATAAATTGGCCCTCATATCTGGTAACGCTCCTATCTCTGGCACACCATGCAATCTGAACGAATGATACGGGTTTGAGCTAGTCTCGCCGAGACCTTCCAAATGACACCTCAACCATCTTTCTAGCCCTAGTAGTTCCTAAGTTGAAAGTTGTCGACAGATAGATAGAGCGGGCGCGTAAGACCACAGCCTTGCTGCTGAAACCGAAAGCTACATGTTTGCTATAGTAACACTCACGACCATGAATGTAAACTAGGTTTCATAAAAAATTTACTCCTTAAAATCAATGTATTTAAAGTATGTTTAGTTTTACCAAAAATGCAAATTCACTAATCATTAACTTTATACATTTTCAATTTTGGAAAGGAAAAAGAAAGTTTGAAACTATAACTATTATAGCATGTTTTCAAGTGGAAAAAAAACCCTCCGATTTGACTAAACTTGATTTCACACAAGATTATTTCTTTCCACTCTGTTCAAAGCATCCAGACTCTTCAAATTTATATAATAAATGATTTGTGCCTTTTACAACTTCATTTGGAGCGGGAAGAATTCCCATAACTGGTTAAAAACTACATTAGGAAGTAATATTCTCATTTAATTTAAATAGTCTGTTTTGATCGCAGATATTTAAGACTATGACTGATTGGTTCACTTCCACGTAATGGAATCTTGTGTTTTTCATTACCTTGCGTAAAAACTTTGTTTGTAGAATTATTATTGTTAACTATGTTAAATCTTCAACTTAGTGAGATATTCATTTATCTGGCTATGCCTACTCACGAGAATTTTGCGATAATCTAAGGCTAGAAAACAATTATAGGAGTCGTTCAAGTTTTATGTGAGCATATTTTTAGTCATTTTAGACTCCTTCACTTGAATTCTTACGCAATACGTGAACAACCCTACATAGTTTGTGAAAGCTATTAATGATCAATGTACTAAAATGGTAGCATTATAAAGTGTCCCTAATACATTTATTTGTGAGAAACTGGAGAAAATAGTGTTGGTAACATTCATGAGAGTTAATTAAAATACCTTATTTTACGAGGTTTTGTCAGCTTAAAGAACAAGTACCTCAAATTTCCACTTTCGTTGCTGATGACCTTCAACCACAAATATCAGGAAATTAATGGTAACATTCATAAGAGGACTAATTATATCGGCAGTGATGAGCATTTTCCGAAGAAAAAATAAAAAGTCCTTATTTCTAAAACTCAATACATGGTAGGTATTAATAATCAGTGTACATTTAGTTTTTCTTCCATGTTTTACACTATATATATATATATATATATATATATTAACTGCAACGTGCAGATCTGGCAACTCTTAACAGTTAATTTAAAAGAATAATTAACTTTAGAAAATAGTTGTTTGTGCTGGTTTATATTCACTAAAAATTTGTGTAAGAGTTCCAGCAAAAGTTAATTTATTTAACCAAAAGTTACCTGTATATTGTAACTTATAGTGCCTGCCTGGACAACAAGCCGGCAAAAGTTTTGAAAACAACCCTTATCCGTATTTTACTCCACATTTTAAATAATTTTCTAGCAAATGACACACATCTAAATATAACTTCGCATCTCAACTCTGTCTATTGAGAGCTTACTGATTAATAGATATTGTTAAAGTAATCTTAATCGCCAAAATATTTGAACAGTTGCAGAATCAACAGAACCAGCAAAGTCTTCTGAACAATCAGAGTCGTTCTTCAGGCAACACTTCGGCGATAATGGAAGCACCTCAGCCAACAAGAACCCACTTCTCCAACAGGACAACTCTTGAACCTAATGGTATCAGGCCAAGAAAACCTTGCAACTGTACAAAATCACAATGCTTAAAGCTGTGAGTACCTAAGTTTCAATATGTGTGCGTCTTTTTATTTATTCATTTTTTTTTAACTAATCCAGTTATTTATTTTATAATTCTTAATGTTCATTTTGATCACATCACGTGACACCATCTTGTGTAAAATAAAAAGGAATAAAACTCCCGTAGGACAAGTCAAAAGAATTAATGATTCTCACTATATTGTAAGTCCACTGGACATTTTCCTGGCGGTTAAAATATAAAACTCGATTACAGAGGTGTGAACAGGAATCTGGTCTAGAGTAGATTGACCACGAGGCGAAGCTCGTGGATGTGTTTGTGCTAGGGGATAGGATCTGAATCATACCGACCCGAAAACTCACATCATAGACAATGTTATGTAGTTGAGAGTGTGCGTAGAGTGAACCATCCGATCTGTTAGTGACGGTGATTATTGATACGGAGGTTCAAGATACCGCCTGTTTCTCCTACAGCAGATTGTCCATTTGTCTTCGCTTTACTAATTTAAGAAATTCACCTTTCTGTTTGATTATCATCATAGTTAGGTAGCTTCGGTTGACTAGAGCGTCCTGGAGGCGTTGATTGTAGATTCGGGTGCAGAGAAATTCAGGCGTCATCGACAGGACAAGGGAGAAAAAAATAGAGATGTTTGTATTTACGGACGGACGGCAGTGTATCTAAAACAAAACTTACTTTGTAACTCTACCTTTCTGCAATTTCAGTTCTTCAGGCGCCCAAAGTTTTATTATTAAGAAAAGTGTATGTTAATTATGTAATCTTCATTTTCCGACCCCTAGATTTAGACATAGAAATTAAATATATTTTTTCTATAGGCTTAGCCAATGATTACTCAATCAATCCATTAGAATCTTGGCTCAAATCCGCACTATCCACTTCCAATAAAGCACGCGAACTCAAAGTACAGATAATACTAAATGTCATCTTCTCTCGAACTATACAGCAATTAAAAAATGTATTCTATAAGAATGGCATAACTATAGCATTGTGTGCAAAAAAAAATCATGCACGGGATACAAGTTATTTCAGATAATAAGCAAAAATCAGGAGTCTATGAAGTGATATGTAGCTGTGGTAAGAAGTGTATCGGTATAACCATTCTCAAAACCGTATTTTCGAATACACGAGTTAATTAATGTTCAGCTGCCAGCGTCGTACTCCAATTTTCAAAACTATAAAGTATTATCTTCTCTATATCTTCCCCTATCAAATCTACATCATCTGCGTACTCGAACAGTTGATTCAAGCCATTCAACGTTAGTCCCTTTTTGTCCTCTTTTATTTTTTAAAATCACATATTCTAAAACAAAGTTAAACAGTATCACCTTGTTTCAGTCCGTTGCAAATTCTGAAACTATTTGACAAATTATTACCTACCCATACTCTGCTTATGGAGTCGCTGAGACACATCCTCACTAGTCTAATCAGTATTTTCGGAATTATAAATCGTACCAGGATAATGTATAACCTTTCCGTTTTGATAGAATCATGAGCTTTCTTAAAATCAATGAATAGCTTGTGAACCGTTCCATGGTATTCCCATTTTTTCTCCAAGGTATTGTCTCAAGGCGAAAACCTGGTCCAGGGTGGATCTACTTCTTCTAAATACACATTGGTGATCTCCAATTATTTCATCTACATATACGCTTGGGCGAGTTAACAGTATATTACTCAATACTTTGTAACATGTTGGGAGTAACGAGATTCCGCGGTAATTTTAATTTTAAAAAAAACTTCAATCTCAGTTCTCCTCATCAGTCTTATTAAGGTATCTAGCACTTACTTATTATGTGACAATGATAAGCAGTCCTTGTGGAAGCTGGGTGGTACAATTTGTTTTTCACTCATAATTTTCAAGTCATTAAACAGGGGGTGCGTTAAATTTGTTGCTCGGCCAGTGGCCTGACTACTGGCCTGTCCTGTGTGTAATTTAACAGAATATTCGTTGGCGAGCCAAAACATAAAAAACAAGATAGTGGATTTCTGGTTGAATCAGCGTTGCCGACCAACTGAATAAAAAATACTGATAGAAATTGTAAATGTTGATTACCTTCTTCGTTGAACATGACTGAACGTGGTTGATTTTATATTTTGTATGACTACCAACATACTAGAATTGTGAGTACTTGATGAAATAGAGGTGAAATGTAGATAACCTTCTCTAAAACGGTTTCGTGAAATTAACAGTTTCCGATTTGTACAATTTCCAGAGAGGGGGAATTTTTTCTCAGAATGTAGGGAACCGTATTTTCTATCCGTTCATATTAACCAAATTGTCGCTGTTAAGGCCGCTTTAGACGACAGCATTTATGCTACGATGAATCTTACGATTAGCAGTAGTGCCAGACTGTGAAAGCAAGAATGCTACAATAGGGTAAGATACTATGGTATAAATCCATAACTTTTTTCTTTTTACCCTGGCAAACAGTTTTCGCTAAGATTTATCGTAAGAGACATTTTCTCTTCTAAAGCGGCCTTTAGTTGTTTTTTTGATAAGCTATATCTATAGCCCGTATTTTCAGAAAACATTGTTATGAACTTGAGCCATCTCCTGAACTATAACCATACTAACAAAACAAGTTAATGATTCGTACATCTTGTTAGTGTGAACCGTCACCGTGACGTATTAAGTGTTCTACACACTTTTTCCCTATACCTATTAAATTATTATTATTTTTAATTAACAGAAAATTTAATTGTTCTATAGCAACCCATATACAAACAAGGTATACCTTGTATACTTGAATCCAAGTTATCATACAACCCAATAATTATAGTGTGGTTGGCAACAGCTGATTCTCGCCAGCTTCTTCTGCTTCCCGCCAAAAACGAGCTGCATGTTCTACTTCTAGTCAGCCCACAGCCAGACTGTGGTTCGGCCTGTTAGCTGCTAATTAAACACAGTTGGCCACGGCCAGGCTCTTAATTAAACGCACCCAGGGTGTCTACTGTCGCGGAATGAGATTTAGGTCACGGAAAAGTCCTGTATTTTTTATTGCTTGGTCCCGGGAAATGATTTTTTTAAAAATTCCAATGAGACAAACTTTTGAATTCAGAAGATTAAATCTTTTTAGGAGAGAGTATACAACTGCTATAAGGTAAGAGATTTTATGTTATATCCTTCAAAATTTCGGGCTAATGCTAGGGGAAAATGGAGAAGAGGATGGGAGATTACAACTTTTGAGCTGTCAAGGTTCCCGAATTTGGTTTTGGCTTTCTGGTAGCAGATAGATGATGGAAACCTTTTTCAAACGTGACTTACTACGTTTTCCTGTAACAAAAATATACACTTAAAGGTTACGTTTGCAGTTGACACTCAATAGCTCTTGAACGGTGCAGCAGAGGGTTATGAACTTTCTCCAGTAAGAACACTTAGGCATAAGAAACAACCTAATGAATATGAGATTTCAAATATAAAAAGTGGTTTGCGACCCTTTTCCAGTAAGATGTCTGTGTGATTTGTCGTACGAAAAGGAGAGGGTTTTTTTAAAATTATTTTTAAACTTTGATCAACTTTATTCTGTTCTTGCCATGTATGTTTATTTCGAAATCAGGTGTGTGTATTTTCTTCCTTTCACCAGTGACTCAGAAGTGTTTTAATAGTTATTATTCGTGTTTGTAATTGAGAAAATGAAATTTAAGTTTAGTTGATAATCATGATTTCTGTGAGGCTAACAAGTATTATTAAGACACTGTTCATTAGTACCAGAATTTGCCATATCCGTGTTAATTACCGTAATTATTGACGTAGATCACATTTTGTTATGGAAGAGACGGGTTTTGCTAAAACACCTTGGCTTATTGAATTTAATATACACTCTTTTGGCCTCTTTACTCTCATACTTAAACGGTATCATCATTATTTTTTAGAAAATATTGATGTTACATAAGTTATGCGAGTTGCACTCTGTGTTAACCTTGACAATAGGTTATATTCAATTTGAAAACTCGCAATATGAAAATTTCATGCACCTATTCCCAGTTCACATTGTGTGAGTTTGGCTTATTATGTATGATACATTTCGTACTGATCGTCTCTGCTTTCTCTTGAGAACCAGAATATCATTTGTTGATTTAAGTTAAAGTACATTATAGTGAGATTCGTATGTAACCTTATATAAACAAATCAAATCAAGCGAACTTAGTATTGTTTCATATTGGCTGCCACTAATCATTGTGTCCACTCTATAAAGTCAGAAATTAATGGCTTAATGTTCGCAAAAACTCTTAGCACATAATTCATAACTCATCTGCTTGATTGGGGCCACGGTGGCTCAGTTGGTAGAGCGCTCACCTCTGGTGCTAGGGGTCGTCGGATCGATCCCTGCTCATACCATGTGGGCTTTGTGGTGGACAAACACCGTGTGCGTGGGTTTTCTCGGGGTGCTCCCGTTTCCTCCCACTTCCTTCATTCCACCAATTCATCCCATTATCATTCATACGGCCTGAGCCATAGTTGCCTAAAGGCCTTAAAATAACTTCAATTCATCTGCTTGATGACTTTTTCCCATTTGTCTTCAACACACTGTTTTATGTTTTCTTTCCGTTAAGTCCTTTCATTTGATGCGGTGGGTCTTTGCGCTTTAGGAATTCAGTGCGTGAAGAGCTGAATGGATAGCTCAAGTATATTCCGATTAATTTTCATTACAAACAAAGCATAACTTTTTCTACCCTTATCTTCAACGTTGTATACTTTCCTCGCTGCCATCGTACCGTCTAACAAAATAACCATTAAAACATGACAAGTTTTGCAAAATAATGCATTGGCTTCCTCATTTGTAAAAAGGTAGGTTAAAATGCTGAGAAAAGAAGCCGCCTGCAGATATGGCCTTTGTCAGTTTCCTTTGCAGGTTAAATTAAAAATGGTGGTCCTGGGCGGAAATAAGGTTTGTACAATGTTGCCACAGTGTGTTGCGAATTGGAATGCTGTTGCCAGATACTAAAAATAGAAGGACTTCAATCAACAACTGTGTGTTTGGTAATGCAGGGCAAGTTGTGTATAATTATAATAGGTCATATAAAAAGTCTCCGCGGTACATTTTTGAACAAAAAATTTCTTTATTGAAAATCAATTTTAATCAAGTACAAATTGACCATTATTATCTATGACCTTTTGCCATTTTTCGTGTAGCTTCATAATTCCATCGGTGTAGAACTTCTTTGGTTTTTCGTCGAAAAACTTGGCCAAGTGATTTTCAGCGGCGATACGGTCGGCCAATTTTTACCATCAAGAGAGTTTTGCAGAGACCGAAACAAATGGTAGTCAGACGGTGCAAGGTCCGGGCTATACGGTGGATGCATCAAAACTTCCCAAC
>JAGDQP010003039.1:781-83062 GCA_022664845.1 Lepisma saccharinum
TATCGCTAATATGTCTAGCTCGTACTTTTCGGTCTCGCGTACCGCCACCTGAAGAGCGCCCGTTTGGTATAATGTTCGTACGTTCCACGTTCCTATTCTAAGGTCTTTCTTAATCCTGTTCATAGAGCCCCCTGAAGCAGTCCCAGCCCGGAGATCCGAATGAGGGACTAGTTTACCTCCGGAATATTTTACCCCAGGAGAATCCATGAACCATCTGTTACTATTTCTTGACATGTTTTAGCGGTGTAGAGTTGTCAGCTCTACGACCTCGCAGTAAAGGTAGACATTCAAGATGTCGCCCTCTGTCCATCTCTGAGCCTTGCCGATGTCATTCATCTTCAGCCTCAGAGTGGTAATGGTGATGCTGCTTCCCCTCACCATGATATTTTTGTTCGGGGTTATCTTCCCCTAGCCTTTGTAGATCCCTCTACTAACTGCAAGGCAGCAGTACTGGTTTTGGTCCGCCCCGGAATATTTCCGGTACCCACCATATCTGGTCGGCATAATAATGATGATATTAATAATAAAATTGATGTAAGTAAGATGTGGGAGGCAATTCGTGAAACAATTAAGAGCGCAGCGAAGGAACGTGTAGGTGAGAAGAAACAACAGAAAAACAAACTTTGGTTTGATGAAGAATGTCTTAAGCTTCATGAGGAACAAAAACAAGCAAAGCAACGATGGCTAAGTAATAAAAGCGAAGCAAATATCAACCACTACAGTAACGCGAAACGAAATGTCACACTTGAGTTCAGAAACAAAAAGCGAGAATATCTGACGCAGAAGATTCAGGAGATAGAGGAAAACGGCAAGACAAATAACATACGAGATCTATACAAAGGGGGTAAACTCGTTAAGGAAAGGTTACCAGCCGATGTTAGGAATGATTAGAAATGAACGTGGAGATCTCCAGGCTGATCCGGCTAAAATTGTCGATGTGTGGAAAAGTTATTTCGACAAACTGGACATAACAGGGAACAAACAGAGGAATTTGAAATCCATACCGGAGAACCGTGGATTCCCGAACCAAGCGAGATTGAGATCGAAATGTCGGTAAAGAAATTTGAAAAATTTCAAATCACCAAGAATAGACAATATTCCAGCCGAATTAATCAAAGCAGGAGGAACGGCACTAATCAAGGAACTACATAAATTGATAAGTGCTATATGGAGAAAGGAGGAGCTCCCAAAGGAATGGAAAACATCAATAATAGTTCCGATTTACAAAAAAGGCGATAAATCGGACAATAATAATTAACGCGGAATCTCTTTACTTCCAACCTGTTACAAGGTATTAAGTAATATTATGTTAACACGCCTAAGTGTATACGTAGATTAAATAATTGGAGATCACCAATGTGGATTTAGAAGAAATAGATTCACGTTGGACCAGATTTTTGCCTTGAGACAAATTTTGGAGAAGAAATGGGAATACAGTGGGACGGTTCATCAGCTATTCATTGATTTTAAGAAAGCATACAATTCTATGAAAAGGGAAAAGTTATACAGTATCCTGATACGATTTGGTATTCCGAAAAAATTGGTTCAACTAGTGAAGATGTGTCTCAGCGACCCCATAAGCAGAGTACGGATAGGTAATAATATGTCAGATAGTTTCAAGATTCGCAACGGATTGAAACAAGGCGATGCCTTGTCACCACTACTGTTTAACTTTGCGTTAGAATATGCGGTTTTAAAAATTTAAAGGGGACAAAAAGGGACTATCATTGAATGGTTTGAATCAACTGTTTGTATACGCGGATGATGTAGATTTAATAGGGGACGATATAGATGTCTTAGTAGAAGCAACACCGATGTTTTAGTAGAAGCGTGCGATGAGATAGGTCTACAGGTAAACATAGATAAAACAAAATACATGATAACAAGCCGAAACACAGGGAATGAAGGAAATGAAAACATAAGAATTAGGGATGAGGTCATAGAGAAAGTAATCAAATTAAAATACTTGGGGGCATACGTAACAAGCAAAAATGAGGTAACGGAAGAAATAAAAAGTCGGTTAGAATCGGGGAACGCATGTTTCTATTCAGTCCAAAACTTCTAACATCGCCATTAATATCAAGGAAATTGAAATTAAAAATATACAGAACTGTTATGCTTTACGGTTGCGAAAGTTGGAGTACGACCCTAGCAAATGAACATAAATTACGTGTATATGAAAATAAGGTTTTGAGAAAGATATATGGGCCGAAACAGGACGAAATGACTAGAGAGTGGAGGAGACTGCATAATAAAGAACTCCACGGACTGTACGATTCACCAATGTTCTAAAAATAATGAAATCGCGACGACTAAGGTGGGCAGGCCATGTAGCTCGGATGGGGGGAAAACGAAGATTATATTATATCCAGGTTGGAAGACCGGTTGGAAATAGGCCATTGGGAAGGCCGAGACGTCGTTGGGAGGACAATATTAGAAGAGATCTTCGAGAAGTAGGTGTTTGTGATGAAAACTGGCTTGATATTGCCCAGGATAGAATTCAAGGCGAACGTTTGTTACTGCGGCGATGAACTTGCGAGTTCCATAAGCCATAGAGTTAGTTACTTAAATGTAAAAAGCTCATGTTGAGTCGAATGGAGGTGATTCAGCGATAATCTCAAGTAGACATTTTCGCCAATTGCAAGATCTGATCAATGAGTAACGCCTTCTGGTTAATAGCTTCTGTAATTTTTATTGATTTGAAATTATATTTATGCAATGTGTAATACTATAGGATGTCCAAAAATGAACGAACATATTTCAGTCTTCCTCAAGCCTAGTATTGTTCATAATCATATTTAACTTCAGTACACACAATTCGAATAAAAGTAATTAGCATATTGATGTCGCTCCATTGGATATATTTTGTCCCTGTAGTAAAAAGCAAGCGCCTGATTGCCTTTTTATATAGTTTGCTATCAATCTGGTTGTGGACAAAATATCAAGGAAATACAACTTTCTCCATTCATATGTGCACCACACCACCCTAATATAACGTTTGTGAAGTTAGCCCCCCACCCAAAACCAATTATCCAAATCGTTAGGGAGTACATTATTTTCGTTAGGGAGTGAAGGATAGTGACGGCGCCAGCAAAAGTGTGAACTTACTCCCCAAGGTACCCCAATTAATCAAATTTTGTGTCGGCGTTACCTGCAATGGATTTCAATAATGGGTCCTCTTTGTTGTAAATAATTACCATATGACTCTCATATTCTTACGGCATGTGTCAGTCATATCTAAAAAAAAAACTAAAAAAAAGCCACCTCATATTCTGAAACTTCCGTATTCCTTCAACAAAAGTCTGGTAAATAGCCCAGTTTAGTATTTGTAAAATGTCATAAATCCATCAGCGCCGAGTCTCGTCGCCAAAAACCTGTTTCTATAGGAACCTCTACCCTGACAGAGGGTTGAGAATGAAACAAGGTTACAGGAAACTGGAAAGGGAAGGTACTTCTTTCTCTGTGATTCGTATTATTGCGCGTGAAAGTGGAGTGCGGGGAGGGGAAGAAAGAGGCGGAGTCAGAGCTAGCAGACGAGGCTCGGAGAATCTTTATTTTTGTAGAAGAAAATATTGTTTTTATATTCCAAATTGTAGTGCACTTTTAAGGAACTAATGACATTTAATTTATCAGTTATGTTCAGAAAGGTGTATATATTTAAACCTGCTTTTTAGAATTTTGATAAAATAAATAGAAAAGTTTTAATTCGTCATTAAATCACGTAGGTATAACATTTTGCATATTATCACAACTTTTAACAATCGTTGAAATCAAAATAAAGAAACTCTTCCAAAAAATAAAGAACAAAAATGTAAGGGATTTCGTTGTTCTCCAAATTAAAGCAAGAATCACTAAAATATTCCAACTAGCAAGAACGTTATGGGCATCTCAAAATAACATTAGGTTAAATGGGAGTTGATCAAGGTGATAGATACTCTTAAGCCGTGTCGGCGTAGCATAATCGAAGCTGTACCCAATACATGTATTTCAGCAAAGTTTATGATTGGCACATGAAGCTTAGACGGAATTTCTGGGTGTGCTTATTGCGCAATGTTACTTCATTGACAACTCAATTCTCTTGTTGCAAAATCCATTTATGAGACTCCCCCCCCCCACCTCAATCATGAACTTAGTCAAATGTTGTGGGTACAACTTGGATTATGATTTGCTTAGCCGACACGGTTTACGCCAATAAGGGAAAGGCACCAGTAATGGGCACTTTTCACTGTTATAATTTTTAACTCAAATACAGTTCAAATTTATTGACCAAATGAGAATGTTACACGTTCTCCATGCTTTCTTGTAGTGGCTTCCACCCATTACTTTCGTTAAGATACACTATTTGAGAGGAAATAACTTTCTTTTTGTCTAACATTGTTTTTGTACCAGTGATGAACACGGAAAGAACTGGATGTTCTAGTAATGGACATACTGTTCAACTCAAAATAATTTAATTAATTGATGTTGCGTCATCATTGCTGATGTTGCGAATGTTATATGCTGTTCTTCAGTTATCTGATTGTTTCATGGAATTCCACTGAGTGATCATTCCGAAGGTCCTGGGTTCGAAACCAGCGGTCGACCATCCTTACTGAGGTTTTAACAGGGTTTTCCCTCAGTTATACCAGATAAATGCCCTGATGGCACCTTCAATTTAGACCTATCCGACACCTTCCCGCATCCTTTCCCCTACTCTTTTCTGGCCTGAGGCATAGATTCCTTGTGGCAATAAAAATACAAAGTACAACAAATCATTTCATTAATGGCCATCTCAGCATTCATCATTGGAAAAAATGGGACCAAAACCTGGTAAACTTATGGCCATGCAGAGTAAATAATCATTCTCAAGTTCAAATACAACAACTAACAAAATTACGATTTTGCCTTCGAATTAGCCGAGAGTTTAGCACGCTCACTTTTTGTGCGTGTGGTCATGGGCTCAATTTCAGCTGATGACTCACTATTGAAAGGAGTGGTTCGGAGCTCACTTTAACAAACTGTAAGTCTCATTCTTAGAAGTTTATAACCTCGCTTAGAGCGTTAAGAACATCTCAATCAATCAAGGATTTTTATTTCAACCCAGTAATGAGCAGTGGGTGTTCAAAACTTGACAAAAACTTACTTTGCTGTACCTGTGATGGACACCCCCTCCTTTGCAAATAAGATCTAAGTTATAGTTGTTTTGACCATTTATACGCTTGAAACAAAGACATTTCGTAGTAGATGATAGTCCAGAACAACAAAAGAATTCGTTATTGTAATTTTATGAATAAAAAACGAAAGCTCTTTTCTTAATCACTTGCTTAACAGAATGCATGGAAGAGTAGATGCAACCATTGAACTAACTTCAACATAATGCCAGAAATACCAGACGAAACCAATGACGTGCGAATAATATTCATTGGCATCAGAGCATAATTTTAAATTTTCCTACGTAGTTACGTAATTTCCCTTCAAGGGTTCATTACCGTTGCTTTTACCTTATTTGTCGATAAATGCCGTCATTTATGACGATGCCGGGCTCACTTCGAACGCCCCTAATTCCGAAACTACGCATTTCTTCAAAGGCTTATTTTTCTTGTTTCGATGAGAATTGAGAACGTTCGTTCCTAGAATATTGACCCCTAATTTTTGTCCAGTTTGTATATATGATATAGTATCTGTTCCACGTCTCCTTTTCCCTCTACCATTTCTTTTCCTTGATCATGCATGGGCGACTGATAGCAACTTTTGGATATGTGTGTGTGTTATTGGTGCATTTACTTAACCTTTAACGTAGAATGTGGATTTATATCAGCTCGAACGTCGTTTCACTTTTAAGCACCAATCCAACCAATATCTTTTAACGGTCAAGGAAAGACCATATTAATGCTGTGGGATTTGATTCAGTCAGTACGGTTGATGATGGGTGGCGAAGTGTTAGTCAGTCTTCTTGAGCGTCGAGCCTTTAAATAAATAAATAAATAATAATAATAAAAAAAAAAACACCAGAAGCATCGTGTATTTTCTTTCCCAGAGTTAACAAGAAAACACGTTTAGTTGTCAGTACGTTGTTGAAATATACAGCTTAATATTTCACTTCATTCAATGAAGGTTCCTCAAGTGGACACAAGACTTAAAAAAAAAAAAAAACTTCGAAAACTTTATTTTATATGGGCTAGTCTAGTAACTTTTGACTTCGGCCTGTCAGGATTCCACCCTATACTCCTAGTTAAAAATCCACAAACATCCATGGGTGTGATTCGAACCCGCGACTTCGAGTCGTTTGGCCTCTCGCCTTAGACCGTACGGCTACCCGGTCGGCCACAAGACTGAAATTTTAAGTCTTATACTAAATTAAAACTATCATAGGCGGAAACTACTGGTCAACTAAAAATACTGATCACATGTGGAAGCTCCAGTTGGATCGAGTAAAGTATTGTGAAGTATTAACGACTTTTCCAGGTAGACATTTGCCGTGTAGAAATCCTGATTTCTTCTAAAATCATGCCCATAGGCATTGCTAGGTATTTAAGTTAAAGAGATAGACGTTATACGACTATACTAAAATGGGCGAAACAAAATCAGCTGTGGGTGAATCTAAGACCTTTAAATTGAATTTTATTTAACTTTTGTATATCTCTAACATTATACAGACTGTTGTACTCACCATATCGGAATCGGGAACAACCTCCAAAAGTGAAATATAACTAATCCCGAAGCCTTTCGAAGAGCCTGAGGTCTTTCGATATGCGCTTTTCGGAGGTATTTCCTGGATTCCATTAGGGTGAGTTCATTATGATAAGAATTTATTCCTGTAGCAATGTCACATTATATAGATTAATTATTTGGGAGGTTCCAGAAAGTTATTCTATACTACAGATGTGTTCAAATTATTAGACTCAGAGTTCATTTTCCTTATTTTTTTTTGTACAAAATTGCAATGGCATTTGTTTTAAATCAATTATATTTACTGTTATTGAATTCCTTGCTCATTTTATTACATTACCGTATGGTTTTCAACATCAATAATATATAAGGTAAATTTAAGACAAATGAAGGATAAAAAAAAAGGATAATACTTACAGTTTATAGTTTCGTAAATTAGATCACACATATTCACCTATAAAAAAAATCACTATATTTCGTGTATTACACGTTTTCAAATAGAGAGGAAGAGAGCGAAGTTCACGTGTTCACAAAGTACAAGTTTGAAGAGACAGTGGCGACACATAGCGGACAAAGCATCGAAACTGGAGAACAACTGACTGCTGTAGCGCGTAGATATCCCGAACTTGAAATAATAATAACTATATAGCGTGTAAGTACAAGGTGGGATCGTGGGTCGAAATGTGTTGAAAATGCAGAGGAAAGGGGGAGCTTAGAGTTATTGAAGGTTAAGGCAAGATTTTATTTTCGCGCTCAAACCGTGAATAACGACATTCTCCCACAGACGGCGTGTTGAGGTGCTGGTCGTAGGGGGTAAAATGTGGATTATGGCAACCGAGAAAGATAGATCAAAATTGGTATTGTGGGACTCGGTGTGCAAGGAAACTGGGGCATTCGGTTTGTTGATAGTACAGAAGTGACGATGGTTATTAATTCGAATGTTAAGAGCACAACTTGTTTCCCCCACATAAAAGGCATCATAGAACTTGCAGGTTAGGATGTATATAACATTAGGAGTGTGGCATATACCCTTGGGATTGAGGGTGTACCAACCATTAGCAGTATTGATAGTGATTGTGGGAGAAGTGATGAAAATGGAGCAGACCTTACATCTGGGTCTCTGGCATGTCTGTGCGCCGATTTGGTGTGGTGGTAAGGAGGGATTCGTAGATGTTTCTAAGAGTAGGTGTATGTTGAAAACTAATCTAGGTTTGGTGGGGAATATTGATATTGTGTCTGGGTTAGATTGGAGAATGAGAAAATTAGAGTGTAGGATTTGTTTGACCTTGGTTAGTTAAGGATGGAACTGAGTGATTAGAACCGGTGGGTTGGATTTTTGAGTGGGCTGAATGTGTGAGGATGCACGGCGGATCTTTTTGGTTACAAGGTTAGAAGGGTAGCCTCGGATGACTAGAGTCTCTTGGAGGCGTTGGTTGTAAGTTTCAACAGCATAGGTGGTGCAATTCAGGCGTTGTCCTCTGAGGGCAAGGGAGAAAGGAATCGCTTTCTTGGTGTGGTAAGGATGGGAACTTGAGTAGTGTAAATACTGTATATGGTTGGTGGGTTTTATGTGAACGGAAGTGGTCAGGGTGTTGTTTTCTAAAGTGATGTCCACGTCAAGGAATGTGACTCTTTTGTCGGAAATAGACCAAGTGAACTGGACAACATGGAATTGGTTCAGTTGTTCTAAGAATGTCTTGAGACTGGTTTCACTATGAGTCCATAGCATCATTATATAATCCAAGAATCTTAACCAGAGTAGAGGGGTCAAAGGTTGAGTTTGCAGGAAATCATGTTCGAGCTTGCCCATAAACAGATTTGCATAAGAAGGTGCCACGTTATTATTGTTCAGGTTAGTGCCCAGTTATTATTTCAAGTTCCGGAAATCGACGCGCTACGGCCAGTCAGTTGTTCTTCAGTTTCGATGCTTTGTCCGCTACGTGTCGCCACTGTCTCTTCAAACTTGTACTTTGTGAACACGTGAACTTCGCTCTCTTCCTCTATACTTGAAAACGTGTAATACACAAAATATAGTGACTTTTTATAGGTGAATATGTGTGATCTAATACCAAATTATAAGCTGTAAGTATTATCCTTTTTTTTCCTTCATTTACCTTAAATTGCCCTCCTGGGTACTAGTTATATATAAGGTAAATTTTAGACAAATGAAGGAGGAAAAAGGATTATATATATATATATATAATAATAATAAATCACAGCCATATTCAATCCACTAGTGAATGAGGCCTCTTCCCGAAGGGAGGAGTTGGTCTACTGCTTCCACGCTGACCAGACGGGTTGGGAGAGGAGAGCCGAAGCTCTCACTGTGATCGCCACTGTCTTTTATTCACAGCAGCTCCCCAATTATCCTCACGATGCTGGGTCAGCACCGAAATTTTCTGAGCCCCCACCGGGAGTCGAACCGGGACCGCTCGGACTGAAGTCGAGCGCGCTACCGACTAGGCTACGCAGGAGCTCATATATATATATAACTAGTACAAAGGAAAGCCGGGAAGGCAATTTAAGGTAAATTTTAGACAAGTGAAGGAGAAAAAAGGATTACTTACAGCTTACTAACGCACTAGATCACACATATTCACATGTACACACAAAAAAAGTCACTATATTTCGTGTATTCACACTTTTTCAAGTAGAGAGGAAGACAGCGAAGTTCACGTGTTCACAAAGTACAGGTTTGAAGAGGGCAGAGATATGTAAGATGGTATATATATATGAACTTCGCTATCTTCCTTTCTACTTTCCTTTCCTTTGTACCAGTTATAAGATGGTAAACAAGGTAGAAAAAAAGGATACTTATATAATGAAATCTTGAGATAGGATCACACGAAATTCACAAACACTATAGAAAATGAGTACGTTTCACAATAGCGTTTTCAACAGGTAGGAGAGGAAATGGACAGAGCGGATAGGTGCAAGACTGGTGTTAAGGAAACGCCATATTGTTAGCAGAAAGCAGAGTGACAGTGTAGCCAGGTTATGGAGGCGGGAAAATGAATAGGTGGGACGGAGAAAACACCAAATGGAGAAGAAAGTGCGAAGGTTACTAGGAGCAGGTAAGGGGCTTCCTGGAGGAATAAGAGGGTGCTGTATCAGAGGGGAGGGGGAAATGATAATAATAACAGAAGGGGAGAACAAACAATAAATCACAGCTATATTCAATCCACTACTGAATGAGGGTTCTTTCAGGAGGGAGGAGATTGGTCTACTGTTCTCACGCTGACCAGACCGGTTGGGAGAGGAGAGCCTAAGCTCTCACAGTGATCGCCACTATCTTTTATTCATAGCAGCTCCCCGATTTCATCATGATTTTGGGTGGGCACCCTCCAGATTCACACGCCTTGGAATACATTCTTAGCAGCGCCGGGAATCGAACCCGGGACCCCTCAATCCGTACTCAGAAATGCTAACGGAGGTGGTCATCTCCAATGTAAGTGTACTTTTTGTCTACGTTTTTTACTCTCTCATATATATAAATATATATATATCACTCCCGGTGGGGACCCAAAATTTCGGTGTTGATCCAAAATTTCGGTGTTGACCCAGCATCGTGGGGACAATTGGGGAGCTGCTGTGAATTGCGATCACAGTTGAGAGCTTCGGCTCCTCTCCGAACACATCTGGTCAGCGTTGGAGCAGTAGACCAACTCCTCCCTTTGGGAGAGACCTCATCCAGTAGTGGATTGAATATGGATGTGAATTATTATTATATATATATATTACTTATTACTGAGAGTTCGAAAATAGACCTTAAAATGAATTTTAAGTAAAACAAAAGTAATGTACAATCAACATGCTGCAAGAAGGCAAATAAAGATTAACGGAGAGTGTAACAACTCTCCTCTGGCAGTCACTCCTGCCACTATAAGCCACCAGCTACTTCCGGTTTGAGAAAAGTATCCTCCAACTGAAAACACACAGCAACCTACTATAACCAGAGTAACCGACAAAAGGAGCTGAAACAGAGGGGAGGATCCTCGATGGGACCCCACAATTAAAGCCGTTACTGTAGGTTAGGTAAGAAAGTTGTAATAGAAGTTCAGAAACAAATCTAAAATCCTTTTTCATAAAACGTATAATGTGAACTAATATCTTGTCAAATTCACAGCAAATTACAAATTCCATTACAAATGTGACCTATCGTTTTATAGGTCCTAATCACATACAGTGAATCGTTTGAACAACTCGTAGAAATCATGACATATTCCAAGAAAATTAATAAATAACACTATGATATGAATATAGAATAATACACCAAATAATTACACCCCAATTTATATGAAACAGTATATCCAACTTTTTGACTGAAATTATGACTTGGATTCCTAACTTCCCCTCTTGTGGTTTTCACAATTACTCGCAATAAATCCACGATCCGGAAATAGGAATCTACTAATAAAGTGCTGAAGAAAACGTATACCAAATATGAAAACAATCGCACTAATATTCTAGGAGATACGAGGTAGTGGTCACGAACCCAACTGCCGGCTATCAACCCGAACACGTGGTTACAAATAAAGATGAAAATTGGAACATTCAAATAATTCCTTCTGATATCAACGTAAGATAGATCAAATAGATAATTCCAAAAGTTTAACAGCAATATTATCGCGACAAACAACACGATTGCAATAGATACATACGATACTAAATTTTCGACGCTACGAACGAATCTATATTCAAGTTCATCCAAACACGATTTCCTTAATCACAATTGAAGCAATACGTTTCCCGACGAATATTTACTAATTGTAAAACATACTTCATTCAAAAAAACTATCTCACTCATACACGATGAAGTCACATAATCTGGCGAAACTGAAAATGGTGAAAATTCACACTTACCAAAATATACGCGAAATTGAAGATTCTCAGGAATAATGAACGACGAATACGAAATCAAATCACGACGATTTAGAAATTCCACAAGGATGGCAATCAGGAATCCATAGAAACTTGTAGAATTCATAAATGTAGATACGCTATACTCTATTACGTAACTAATATCAAATTCTATCAGAATATCTAACACCAAATATCAGTTGTCTCCCCTGATGGACACTAGCAATTATGAGGACTCGTGGTCCTTCATGCTGATAGGTACAAATTGCTAGTTACAATATTTGCCGTTAGGCGGCTCTGTAATACATAAGTGTTTCCAACTCAGGTTTTCGTACATCTTCACAAAAATAAAAAATCCACTAAAACAATAATAAAAAATAACCCGAACACCGTGGAGGAATAAAGGGTAGCGTAACTACAAAATGTTCGCTACAAGAGACAATAGGTATAGTTGATGAATATGTTATGTAAGGCAGCTAAAACATCGAATGCCAAGTTGACTGATGAAATAAATAGATGTAAAATGGCGTGGATTTCGTTTGGAAGACTACATTTCTGCATTTCTAAAGGCAAACTACCAATGTGTCTGAAGCGTAAAGTTTATAATCAATGTCTCTTACCTGTGATGATGTACGGCTGTGAAACTTGAACATTGCATGCGCAAACGACTCAAAGATTAAGAGTCACACAAAGAGCAATGAAGAAATGCGTGCTAGGAATAACCAGGAGGGACAGGAACAAAGATAAAGGATGTAATCAAGACTGCGAAGAATATAAAGTGAAGATGTCACATAGCTAGACGAACAGATGAAAGATGGACGACCAATGGATTCATAGAGAAAAGAAACGACAGAGTCGACGTTCAAATGCAAGATGGGTAGATGAAATCAAGCGTTTTTCAGGATCTGCATGGATGAGGATAGCATCAGTTCGAGAAATGTGGAAAAAAAAGGGGAAGGCCTTCATCCACGAGTGGATACAAAATGGCTATATATATATATATATATATATATATATATATATATATATATATATAATTTTTTTCATACCGTATTTGCCACAAAGTAGCTAGATGATTCAACACAATAGGAGAAAGTTTAGGTATTCCCGATCTCAAGCACCCCAGTTGTCAGTGTTACCAACTTATTTTAAAATTTAACGTGCAGAAATGTCTTTATTTATACAAATCTACGTGTGTGCATTGATTTACACTAAATTTTGAATACATGTGCATTATTTACTGGAACAGGTCATACACGCGCTTCAGGTGCTCCAGTTGTCAGTGTTACCAACCAATTTCAAAAAAATAAAATTTCCAGTTGCTTCCATATCGTTGAACGTAGCAGCACCAAACCTGGTATTAACGTACTGGGACTCGTCATAGAGGAACTTCTGGTTCCGCAGTTGACAGTGTAGTCAATTAGTTTTAAAAATTAAATATTGCTTCCGTACAGTTCGACGTATCCACATCAAACTTTGAGTATACATATTCCACGCAATCGAAACATACTGTGGTTGTCCCTGTACCCAAGAACCCAGTTGTCAGCGTTGCCACCCCATTTTTAAGTTCAATTTTTCTCCACACTGTCAAGTCGCTATTACTATTCTTTCAAAAACGCGCGAGTGGAACCGAGGCACGTGGTTACGTGACGATATAAATTGAAATAGTACATCTCAGAGCCCTATTGCCACCGACTCATTACAAGAAACATATATGAAGTTGTTTGTTTACAAGAATACTCATTATGGATTTATATAACTCTTTATAAAATATGCATCTAACTTTTTTTTGTTACACTGGCTGTATCTGTGTATATTTTCACAGTATGGGATGAGGCCTAGATCCGGAGCGCGAGGAAGCAGTGCCCCAGAGTTTTTATCGTGAAAAACAATGTAATGTACTAGTAAAAGCAAAAACATATATATCTCTGTCCTTGAATAGAAACAGGTTATTTCCCGGAATTTTGAGCTACAGATAATTTATTTTTGTGGACGTTTATTACAATCAAAAATAGATATCTTCCGTGAACAATACCGTAATTAGAAATTAACGTATTGTATATGAGATGAGAGCATATTTCGGTAAGAATTTATAGTTTTTCAGTTTACAGTAAAGATGTCTTCGAAGTTGTATTATCTATAGAAACTTAGATTCTTCGTATAATTCAAAATATTTCTCCAGTTAAGATTTATTAGTATTTTATTATAAATTACGGCGAACAACTTGAGTCCATTTCGTCAGGATGAAGATATACATAGCAATGTGCCAGTGAATGCATAAATAATTTCATAATTTGCCTCATAAGGCTGCAGGAAAACACAGCAATTGTAAATTGGGATCTTAACTCCAATTCTGTTGATTACATTGATTATCTGCAGCGTAAATCAATTAATACTTGCTGTCTAAAGAAACCGACATGTTAAAAAAGAACATGATAAAGAGCTGTATTTATTGAAAAAATTCACCGTTTTTTATTTTATTTTATTTTTTTTTTTTTTTTACAACACTAGCTAATGGCCTTCATAGTTAAATACGAAAAATAAATTTTGAAATTTTCTGTAGTGAATCTAATAATTTAAACATACGTATATGTATATCTCCTTTCATTATGGAATCCAGGAATATAAAATTCTTAGCAAGGAAGAGATCAAGAATTAGACAAATGTCCTATTAACCAATATGATATTATGTGTTATATGTGATGGTAATGTAGTATGTGTTATATGCGATTTACATAAAAACCTTGTGTGAGGTAACGGTTGAAAAACTGACTCCAACAACTTTTTTTTTTTTTTGTCAGTTTCCTCACAGAAGGTCTGTGTGACATCATTGTTTCGCAACTGCACGACTTGCAGTAATATTCCTGAACAAAAGCTCCGCATGTAGTGCTGTGTCTGGATATCGACACCAGCAGAGTAGCTGGTTTTGCTGAGGTTCGAGGATAACTCCATATACACTAAATTTGCCATGCCATGATGGTACAATTGTAGAATGCCGAGATGGCAGATGGGATATCCGGGTTCGAATCCCTGTCATGGGAACGATCAGTTTTTCTGTATATATTTTTAATGTGATATAAACAATCAATGCGTAGAGGAGTTTGAGGCAAGCTTTGCTTAGCTGAACTGTACTCCAGGTAAAATTTCAGTCTAAGAAATGAACTTCCAATCTTTCAAAGGCGGTCAGATGCCTCATTTGTCCTGAGAAAGAAAGGTAGCGTGTGGAACATTAGGATATGATCAAAGTTGTGCTTAGTTTTGTATTGACATAGCTTTGAAGAATTTCGTTGAAAATCAGTAGAAAAATGTCTTCAACGTTGCGTTCATTATTTGAAACTGCAAACATTGTCAAAATAATAACAAACCTAAACGGAAGAAAAAAGTTTATATAGATAAATATAGAAATGGTGGCAAATAGAGGCGTCTTTGCATTGCACCAAGTATATATACTGGAAGCTAAATGTTTCGTTTTCGCTACGTTTACTTCCCAGTTTACGTATTCCAATGCGAAGACACTCTGTTACTACCATTTCCATACTTGGAGGTGTATCAATAGTCATTACGTAAGCATGTGTATTGAATGTATCTATTGCCTCCTGGCGAAACTTTGACATAGCCATGTAATAGTAGGCCCCATAATATATATCTTTTAAAAATTACTATTTTTCTTTTATAGCATGTTATAAAAATGCGGAGTATTTGAGCACCAACAATACAAACAAGATAAAAGTGTAAATTAAAAAAGACAATACATTCTGTCAAGAAAGTACCAGGAATCGGTCAATAAAACACAAAATATGCATTATTCATCCAAATTTATTGTATCGCCTTCAAAGTAGGCCCCTTCCGAAATAATACACTTATGCCAACGAATAATCCAATCATCAAAACATTTTTGAAACGCATTTTCCGGAATCGACTTCAGTACTCGCCGCGAATTCTCTTTGATGTCTGCTATCGACTGAAAACGGGTGCCTCGAAGTGGTAATTTGAGTTTTGGAAAGAGAAAAAACTCGACCGGAGCCAGATCAGGGGAATACGATGGTTGTTCGATAAGATTTGTTGAGTTTTTGGCCAGAAATTCGTTCACAATGATAGCCTTGTGAGATGGTGAGTTATCGTGGTGCACAATCCATGAGTTTTCTTTCCACAAATCAGGTCTTTTTCGACGAATTTTCTCTCTCAGACGCCGCATAACGCTCAGATAATATTCTTTATTTGCTGTCTCACCTTCTGGCAAGAATTCCGAGTGCACAACACCGCGATAATCGAAAAAAAAAAACCTGTCAACATAACCTTCACTTTTGATCGACTTTGACGTGCTTTTTTCGGTTTCGGCTCAGTTGGAAGGCGCCTTTCCGAAGCTTGTTGACTGGTTTGCATGTCAAACTCGTAAACCCATGTCTCATCACCAGTTACAATGCGTTTTATGAATGTGGGGTCGGCATTGACTCGTTCTAGCATGTCTTCAGCGACCCTTACACGATTGAGTTTTTGCAGAAAATTCAGGTCTTTCGTCACTAGTCGAGCGGCAACGCGTTTCATGCCCAAACAATCGTTTAAAATGGTACGAATTGATTCGTAAGACACAGAAATTTCACGGCTATCTCTCTCAGGCTTAAACGACAATTTTCAGTCACCATTTCCTTTACTTTAGCGATGTTAAGTTCAGTTGAAGACGTGATGGTCGACCTGAGCGAGGCAAATCTTCCACCACATCTCGACCGCTTTTGAATGCACTGTACCACTCATGCGCACGTGTTTTTGATAAAGTCGATTCACCGTTAGCCTTATGTAACATTTTCAGCGCTTCGGCACACGAAATTCCATTTGCAATGCAAAATTTAAGACAGATTCTTTGTTCGATATTTTTATCCATTGTAAACATCGCACATACACACTTGAGATGAACTAAATGACGCTCAAACTCCACGTGAGCATAGAAGGCAGTTGTGCTAACGTAGCGACAAGAAGAATTTCAACACTGTCTTTAAGTGGGCTTTGTAAATGTACAATTCCCGGTACTTTCTTCACAGAATGTAACTATTTAATACCAGACTGCTGCATAAATGTTATTTGCCATTTCAGAATATACACAACAACACACCTTCACAAAATAAATATAAATCCGCCTCCACAGTATTATTTTTGCAACTATCAGTAACATTTTCCGGACTCAATCGTCTCACTCAGTATTGAGGATTATAGGAAAAAAGAGCATTGAGGTGCTCCTGTGGTAAAGGGAAAGTGAAGAAAGGGGCTTTGGGCATTTGATTATATTTCAGTATATGCCATGTGAAACCGAAGAAAGTCTGAAGAAACAGTGTCTTGTGGCATGTTTAAAATTTAAGGGCTTAAGTTTTACTGCATTAATGGTTTTGTGTTAGTAAGTCTCAATAATTATAAATACTTGTATACTTTCCGTAGGTGTTCAGAAAGGAAGAAGTACCTTTCAACAGGTGGAATACTGAAGATAATGAAAGGAAAGATTTGAAACTTAGCGTAAAAGTGTTCGTATCTCGTTTGGAAAGAGAAGTTCTGCGGGAAGCTTTAGAATGTTGTAAGTATACGTTTTTATTCTGCAGTTTATCCAATCATTTAAACTGTTGGTAAAGTAGGTCTTATAGTTGCACACTTACCTGAATAATATCTCAATATCAAAATAATGGATCAGTTACCGGAAAATTAAAAATCACTCATAGCTTGTATTTCTTCTTTACATTTGTTTTTAATCGTGGCCTCCCTTAAAACTGTTTTTGCGTGTCCTCAGCTGTCAATAATTTAACTGTGCGCGTTCTGTCACGAAGGTGTATGCTAAGTGATCTATCCATTAACGAATCAAATCATAAGAATCACTGTAATATTCCACTTATCGATACCAACTCAGTTAAATGAGCATTCACTCAAGATTAGGAGTAATAAAATATATCCTGTTCATGATTTAATCCTCAGAGAGATGGGATATCATCTGTATTGTCGTGTGAAAGCAAGTACTTATTCGTCACACGTCTATCCTCCCAATTTGTAATTGGATCCCGGTATCTGTCCGTCTGTTTTCCCCTCTTATTTTTGTTCAGATTTTATAAATTTGTCTTCGTATATATTGGGGCTTTTGAAAGTAAGTAAAATGCATTGAAATCAACAATTTACTTTGTTATGTGTCTGCCCTCTCAACCATTAACTAAGACTCCTTTGTCTGTTTTTACTCTCTCTTTTTGCGAAAAAAAATTGTTTCTTTTTCTTTGTATTTGTTTTGCCTTTAGTAAGAAATAAGTGCAGTTCTCACTTTATTTGCCATTTATATAAAACAGTTTCCTCCACAGTAGTTTCATTACTTAATTTAGTTAGCTTGATTTTATATGATAGTAGTACTTAACCGACTCGGTACTTCTCTATCGTGAGTTTCGAGTAATTTTTCGTTTAGGCTCGAGACAAGGAGAAACTTAGTTTATACTGGCATTAATTATTTTGTCTTTTGTGTTTTATTACACAGAGCCTTGTCTTTCGCAGATACGTTTAGATTTTTTTTTATTCTAATACCTTTAATACATTAATCAATGTGCTATTCTGTCGAATATTTATCGGTATTTTGCTTTTATCGTTGCAATGCTCGATCCTTTTTTCTCTGCTTGCACCGTTCTCACAAGCAAAGTATGGAGAATGTAAATTTCGGATCCCAACCAAACTTTGCCCAGAGAGCAGACAATACAAAGGAAACAAAAATACCAAGTTACAGCTGTCCCATCCAGAAATACCAGAGATATGCACCGCAACATAATGCACCAAGAGACCGTGCGGTCACAAGGCAGCTGTTGATGTCGAAAACGGAAAGGACGAGGACCACCCTGACGTTATCAAGATACCAGAGGGGAGCACGCCGACAATATTCGATAAAACTGTGATATGGGAGCCATCTTGGATATCACCCCAGTCCCTATCAATACTGCTAGTGGCTGCTACACCCAAAATCCCAAGGAGACATGCCACACCTCTAATCTAATATACATCCTAACCTGCAAGTTCCGTGATGCCTTTTATGTGGGGGGAAACAGGTGGTGCTCTTGATATCCGTTTAACAGCCATCGTCACTTCTACACTATCAACAAACCGGATGCCCCTACGACCAACACCTTACCACACCGTCTGTGGGAGGGCGCCTTTATTCATGGATTAAGCGCGAAAATGAATCCTTGGCTTAACCTTCAGTAACTCTCAACCTCCCGTTTGCTCTGCATTTTCGTTCTACAATTCCATCCTGAACTTACAGGTTGTACAGTTGTCAATTGTTCCAAGCTCCGGAAATCCACGCGCTGTGCTCCAAACTTGGTGCGTCGTCCACTACGGGTCGCCACTTAGTCTTTTGTTCAGTCCTCACGTGTTCGTCCTTTCGTCTACTAGCAGGAATACGGTCATAGAAATATCGCGAAAAACTATGTGAATATCATTACGTGTGTGTATTTTTTCTATGGAATAAATAAGCTGTAAGTAACTTCCTTACTTTTTATCATAAATTTACCTTAAATTGCTCTTCCGGCTTTCCTTTATGTAGTATAAGATGGTAAATAAGGAAGAAAAACAAATGTACTTTTATGTTTGAATATCAAGACAGGTGTACAGGAATTCCACAAACGCAAAAGAAAAGCGGTTACGTTTCGCAAAAGCGTTTTCATATGGTAGAAGAGAAAATGGACAGAGTGGACAGGAGCGGGACTTGTGTTAAGGATACGCCATTTTGCAAGCTGATAGCAAAATCGTTTAAACAAATCCAGAATTAATGACATGTGAGTACTCGAAAGATCATATATGTCAAGAGAGACCAAACCGCGGCTCTGAACTCACCTGCGACTCGCGGAAGTATGTTAACTAAAGAAGTGTACGTACGTAGTTCGTAATGAAATTATTTATTTTAATATAGAAGGTAATTACAATTGATTTAGATGGTAAATTAAAATTTATTAAACTTTACAATCATTTACTAGATGTAAGTTGACAGTTTATTAGATTGGACGGCATGCCTCAAGACCATAAATAAAAATCAAATTTATTTGATTGGAATGTCAGTTAATGGTGAGTAAATATTAAGTATTTAGATCCTAACTTTAATGCTAGATTTGAGGCCAGGTTTAAAGAAATTTCGGATCTGTAAGGATTACAGAGAAATTATGCTGGAGAATCTGTAGTCCTACAAGCCTATCCTGACAATGTTAGTTTTGGTTAGCGTAACTTACGATTGCGTGATCGTTGCATATGGACCTGTGAAATTAACTTAGTGTTGGTGAAATACTGAGTGCGTGTTTAGCTTGCTGTTTCTTGTAATTTCAATTGTTTGGAAGTACGTATGAAAATTTTGTGAACTAAAATGGCGTCATCAAATTGTAAGATGAGAGTATGAAAACGAAAACAGAAATTTTATTCTAGAATGAATGTAAGGATAATCTTCGATTCTCCGTTAGAGATAAATTTTCATGGTTTAACTGTAATATATCTTTAAGTCAATGGCAAAGTCTGTTCGTGTGTTGCGGCGTTCAAAAACGTGAAATTTATTCTGTGTGGTTCGTACGCTGGAGTCATCCCTGGTATATATGGTGAAGAACAGAGCAACATTTCGGCAAATTTTACGTGACTGTTTGAACATGAGTAAAGTTTGTGCGAAAGTAGTACCCAGAGTCTGAATTCTAAACGAATTAAACTCGTTAATATATTCGCATCACACATTTCCCAGTAATGCAGTAACTATCATATTCACCAGATTTAGCATCGTGTGGCTTGTTGTTTCCGACAAACAAAAGAGGTTTTTAATATTGAAGAGTGAAAAATAGTATGTGACTGGACCGGGGATGGAATCCGGGACCTTTGTGTTACTGTCCTAATGCGCTAACCATTGCTCCACCCAGTCGACCCTCTTCCCATCCACACACCTTCCACTTTTGATGTCGGATGTTCTCTCTCGAAACCGAGTGATAGAAGTGAAAATAAAAATTGTGGACTTGCTGAAAAGGATATCTGGAAATGACTGGGAACACTTCTTTCAACAATGGAATATCTTCATATGATGGTGTAGTGCCGAGTACAGGATTAAAGACGACACAAGTTCAATTGCGAAAGTTATTAAATACATTATCGGTGGGAACACATTGAACATAATGATTCGAAATTTACTGTAGGTTAACATTTCTTAGTGAACTTCGGGTCATAACACCTGCCACCATCATCATAATTATAGCATTAATCCGGCTATTGTATAGTCACATCTCCTAAGTACATGGCATTGGTTGTCCAGGAAGGAAGGTTCCATTTGATCGTCTTGCTGTTATATTAGTTCTCTTTCGATAGGTTTTAATATATATTTCAACATTGTGGGGGGCTGTGAATATGAATGTGTTCTTGTGTGTAGAACAAGAAATTGCCTTTATTAAAGAACTTTCACGTAAAATAAAGTAGTGTATTGAATATTTTGTTGCGTTGTAGTATATTTCTCTGCATTGCTGTTAGATTCATGGCATATGTCTTACGTCAATATTAAATGTTTGTTCTTTATATAGAGTCGACGCATCAGAAAGGAGACAGCGAAATTAATGAATTATTTATTGAATTGTATTTCTTTAATTTATAAAAACTACTTTCATCTGCTTTACTTGGATAGCGTCTCGTTTCAGTGCTGTCTGAAGTGGAAACTCCATACGTTGACTCTGTGGTGCTTGCTTGTCGAGATGTGACCGAATCGGAGGACAAAGTGTCAAAGGTGAAGGATCTGTGGGAGGTACTAGAAAATTATGTAACATCAGAGAAGATCGTCTCCATTGGAGTCAGTGATTTAGACACGGATCATTTCATTGACCTGTACAAATGGGCTAAGGTAAGAAGGAAATCACTAGTTCACACCCTAAGTAAATAGTTTGGGTGGTACAGTTTTCATCTCAAGTGTACTTGCGAAACGTCATCATCATTATCTTAAGTTGTTCCAACAGTAGGCTGGGTCATCTGTTTCGTAAGATGTTTCCATTTCCTCTTATTCTTCGATTGTTTCACCCCTTCTACTTCCTTCCACCCCGATCCTTTTATTTCTGACGCTGTTCACCACTCCTTTCACTCACCTGTCTTTCAGGAGGCATCTTTCCACTATTTTTTCACTAATACGTTCCTTAGGAGCTTTACTGTGTTCGTCTTTTCAATATGTTTGTACCACTGATGTTTTCTTGCTCTTCTTCCCTTCTGTATATTTCTTCTCTATTTCTACCTGACAAGTCTAACATACTTCTAGATGTTCCATCGCTTCTTTAGTTCTAATTTTTCACCTCTAAGTTTCACTTTAATGTCATGGTCCTTTGTTTTGAAAATCACTGTTCCTCTTCTCAACTTAGTAACTTCTTCAGAAAACATATACCAGATTGATATTTGTATCAATGATTTCTTAGTAAATTTATATGAAACTGACATGTTTATTTACGAAGATGAAAAAAACAACATATTTTTGTCCGATAATAAATACTACTTTTATTGTTGGCTAAGATTGTTTTGCATTTTTGACCTTGAGAATTGGCTCGTGGGGTTTTTATCGCAGTAAGTTCTCAGCTAGGAATATGACTGTTTTTGTTGGGAAATCTTAGATATTTTAAAGAATTCAGATTATAAAGATGCAAAAGAAACTAGATACAAGCTGTCTTCCAGACATCAGTTTTTCCACTATGTGTTCCTGATGTAGCAGATGGTTCATTTAAGTTCCATATTTTGTAAACATAAAAAGATATCATTTCCTCATACAGTTACAAATAACATTTTCATATACAGCAATGTACTCAGTATAAGATAACATTCTTATTAAATATATGATACGCATATACTTTTCAAATATATAGCCTTAGCTTAAAAGTTACCGAACAGTAAATTATGGTGAACGTTCAAATGGAAATTTTTCACTTTGTAAAACTATTTTTATATTCAGTATATATGAATGCAAGTTTATATACACCTAAAATGTACTTGTATTTTCAGAAATATTTCAGGATCTTTCACTTTAATTTATGAGCATAGTGCTTCCATTCGTATTATATCTTATTTATTAGACTTAGTTATGCAACTATTAGTCCTAAACATGTGATACGTTAAAATGAACAGTAACAAGTTAGGAAGACAGTGATCAATTTCAGGATTCATATTCATAGTATTGGAGGTAAGGTCAGATACGCAAATAATGCTGCGTATGTGTTAATAAATGTTTGTTAGTGATCTGCGAATATATCATATTTTACATAGTGTGTCATGTCATTTCTGTCATTCCCCTTCCGTTGAAATTTTGGAACTTCGTTCATTGTAACAGCTTTGCTACTAGTATAATTGTGATCTACATACAACGCCAATAGCACATCAAAAAGCTGAACGCATATAGCAACATTGTATTTTCAAATAGTTGATAGTGAGATATTTTCTTTTCTGAGAGAACATCTAAGTCAACTTGTTTTATCAACCGGCCGGATTCAAGCGAAAAGAGGACTAGGGCCGCATTTAAAAGGTTAACTCAAAGCTACAATCGGGGCCACGGTGGCTCAGTTGGTAGAGCGCTCATCTCTGGTGCTAGGGGTCGTCGGATCGATCCCTGCTCATGCTTTGTGGCGGACAAACACCGTGTGCGTGGGTTTTCTTGGGGTGCTCCCTTTTCCTCACACTTTCTTCATTCCACCAATTCATCCCATCATCATCCATACGGTCTGAGCCATAGTTGCGTAAATGCCTTAAAATAAATTTAAAATTTAAAGCTACTATCGTAATTTTAATCGTTTAACCTTTTTGTATGTTGTATTTGTAATTTTAGATTTGTTTTGAGACCAGTCAAAACCGGCACGCGGGCCGCCAGTTGGAGACCCCTGATCTAGGTCATGTTACACAATGATTACTACTAAAACATGTGATACGTTAAAATAGTGTTCGATTTGTTTTAAATTACGATCCTAAAATTAGTGGTTGCTAGGAAGTTTCAACATACTATCTGTTTGAATAAAAATACAAAGTTTTTATCCCTGGTTGAGATGATATTCGGAATCAGCAACCGGGGATGAAATCCTCACTCACCAGGGAAAATCCCCGGGAAATCGAACACTGCGTTAAAATGAATTCAGTAACATATTAGAAAGACCTATCAATTTTCTGATTCAAATAGTGCGGAAGAGAGTTTACAATCAAACCAGAATGTTGCATATGTGTTCTAGAGTGGGATATATGTTACAGTATTGTCTTCCATGACAATGTACATCCGTATAATGATACATATACGTATTAATTATATGTGTATATTGTCATATGTATACTTCAGATATAAAGAAAGTGATATATGAATGAAATAATAGAGATGAAATAAAATGTATGAACTAGAAAAGCTTTCAAAGCGGTGACCGTAAAATTAAGCTTAGCGAGTTTAAAACTGTTGTTGGTAGTATTAGTAGCATCACGAAAGCCTGGCTCGCTTTGGAACGTCCTGAGTAGCGACTTGAGCTTCTCCATGTTTACAACTATAAAACGGAAAACAAATTCAAGGGCATAACCTCTCCGATTACTAACATATTTTTGTGTATATCCAATCGTGATCTCAACATCTTCTCATGCGAGAAGTGTTAATTAGGATGTCCGTAATTCGTTCTAGTGGCGTGGTCGTGTTGACTTGGATAACAAGCCATGTTGGTATCCGTGGCAATGAATTGGCAGATCATGCTGCGCGAGAAGCCTTCTTGAGATATAATAATGTAGATATTCATCATGTCCTGTTTCAGAATATGTTATTTATTATAGACAGGCTACTCGAAATTAATGGCAGCGAGATGGCGTTGCTGTTATTAAATTGAAAGAGATTAAGGTTACAGTTGGGCCATATAAATCTTCTTGTCGAGCTAATAGGCGTGAAGAAGTACTCTTATGTCGCCTACGTATAGGACACAGTCACCTGATACATGGCTGTCAGTTAAGTATTCGTCACGTTCTATTAGATTGTCCTGGATATGATCATCTCAGACAACGTTTTACTATCCCCAACGAGACAGCGTCACTCCTTGGGGATAATTCTAGTAGGATTGATAGTGTTCATATATATTTGCGAGAGACAGGGATTTCTGGCCTTATGCACAAGAAGCTTTTAGTTAATTTACAAAGGCCCTTTACATATATATTAATGTGTTTAACAGGTAAACTTAGTTGTGACGAAGTTAAGGGGATTCCCCATATCGGGACGGGCGTAAGCTATTGTGCTGTTACAGCCTATATACTTAATTTTAGCTTTTAGCAAATCGTGATCTTCGTTTTTTTGTTTATGAGGTGTGATAACTAGGCCAAATTTGGCACCTGTCGGAATCACTACTTCGGAGCTTTTAGGCATCAGAAGTGATGTATGAACCGATGATCCTAAAGAGTTTCGCTCGCTTAGCTCAATGAATGAAAAATGTTTGTTTTTTATCTAGTTATCTTTACCGATACATCACTTTTTACATGAAACACCTTACTCCACTTTTTACTCTTTACAACTGAGGCTCAAAATTTAGAATAGCCTAGTCGCGTAGCAACTTATTAAACCATCGGAGCATCAGGTTTTACGTATACGCGTTCGCGGAATATTCGACTTTGAAATTCGCAACTTTGAGGATATATTGAGTCATCCACTCAGCAATCATTGAAACTTCTATAATGCTTCCAATAGACCTAAAAAACTTGACATTTGGTATAGACGTTGAGCTTAGCATACAAATAAAGGGAAAACCCTAAAGATCTCTACTTCCTACTTGGAACCCAAAAATCTGGAAATTAGGAGAACGAACGGAGAATAAACGTGCAGATCTACCTCGTCTCTCCGCATCTACTAAACCGATTAAGTTATTAAATTCAACCGTACAGTTTTACAAATATTCTTACTTGTTAGTTTCTGGAATAACAGCCAGGAACACTGGTATTCTGGTTAAATGCAAAATAAGGGTAGTTATTTGTATATGTGTTCCTGCGTAGGTCTATACTTTTTATTTAAGATTTAACTAAGATGTTTTCAGAGATAATCGCTAGAGGGCAGTGCACTGGAGTGCAAAATTGATGTCTAAGTAATTTTTCTATGCCACTACAAAGGTCTCGCTTATTTTATTTAAAATAAGGATCATTGTACCCTACTTTTTAACAGCGCAATTTAGTTCTTCATTTAATATAAATTAGTCTACAAAAATAATTGAAATCTCAACAAATACTTGTCTGTAAAAAAGGGGCAAAGTTCCACGTCATAAATCTAGTAGTAAATTTATAAAGAACTATTCGAAGAGCTTGTGATTTATTCTCATTTGGCCAGTTCGTACCTTCCCATGTGATAATAACGCATTAGAGGCTTGAGCCAAAGATACCTAAAGGCCACAATTAAAATTCAAACGAAAACATTGGAATGAAAGAATATTAAATGTCAGTAAATATAAATACCAGGTTATCCCATAAGTAATGTCGTATGTGCTACGACCGCTGCAGTGACGCCATCTGATGAGCGAATAGTGAAGTAGACTGCACGTACCATAGCTGAGTCATATAGGGAACTTGATTGTGCAGCAGTGTGTAGAAGGCGAACGGTCTACTCCACGTTTGGAAGTGCGGTTTGTGTTTGATCATGGCAGTGTCGGAGGACCACATACGGCATGTTATGCTGCATGAATTCCATCAGGGCATCCAGGCAGCGCAGCGGCACTAAACATCAATGCTGTATATGGTCAGGGTGCTGTGGATGTTCGCAAGTACCAGAGGTTTCGGTCTAGGAACACCAGCCTCACCGATAAGCCACGAGAAGGGGGACCTGTGCAGCTGAACAACGATACCCTGCGAGGAGCGGTGGAGGCAAATCCAATGCAAACTGTTAAAGAACTGGCCAGCGGACTCCATCCCACCTATTCGACCGTTCATCACCATCTGCAGAACCTTGGGTACGTGTCGAAACTCGGAAAATGGGTACCCCATGTGTTAACGTTTCAACAGAAGCAGTATTGAGTTGACATCTGCAGTCCCCTGCTCACCCGTCACAGACGTGAGCTATTTCTGGACAGAATGGTGACAGGGGATGAAAAGTGGGTTGTCTACCATAACAATACACGCAAACGACAGTTGCTACCTAAAGGGGGGTGGGGCACAGGAACTGTGCCAAACCAGGATCTCCACACCTGCAAAGTAATGTTGAGTTTTTGGTGGGATAATCCATTTTGAGCTCTTGCCACGTAACCAGACCATCAATGCAAATGTCTACTGTCAGCAGCTTGAACGCTTACGGACTGCATTGTTAGAGAAACGTCCTGCTCAGGTTAATCCACGGCGATAACGCGCGCCTACACACGGCAAGAAGGACCTGTGCTAAGATCGAGGAATGTGGCTGGGAGAAACTGACCCACTCGACGTTCTCACCAGATCTTGCACCTACAGACTACTGTCTTTTCACAGCCTGCAAAATGGGAACGACGTACGACGAACCGTGATCCAGTTCTTTGCCTTCAAAACCGAGGACTTCTTTCAGCTGGGCATCCGACAGGTGGCAGAGTGTTATGGGGTCCGATGGAGACTGTTCCTGACTTACGGTAGTGTTCCTGGCAAGTTATCGCTCTTTTCCTTACTGTACAAAAATACGACATTACTTATGGGATGCTTATTTGAGGACTGGCTCAGTGAGAATAAACCATCAGCTATTCGAATAGTTCTTTGTTTAGTAACAAATTTTGAAGTGGGAGGTGGTCGCCCTTTAAAGCTCACTTCTTTTGATTATCAAACAATAATTTAACATTTTGGTACAGACGTATTGACTATTTTTCCAGACATGTTTGGATGAGGTTTGCATTTCATTGTATGTTGTACATATTTTTTAAAATGTAGATTCGTACTCCAGTAACATCTACTTTCTCGTGATTTATGCTAGGTGAAACCCACTATTATCCAGATAAATCTGGCGTCATGCTGTGTTGTGCCTCCAGCACTGCAAGCATTCACCAAAGAAAACGATGTTCAACTACTAACTCATAGTGATTCTGTCGGTACGTATTTTAAAGTCCTATTACCTTCTAATTTTAAGTGTTATCATTTTCGTGTGAGCATAGCTTTTCTTTTATATGCTGCTTTTTTTCCTACATTGTCTTGTAACAGGAAAGACCAAACAACAGATAGGTGAAAATAGATATATCTGGAAAAAGATACGGAAATTTTGTAAAACTTGCAGTTTGACACAGTTTCATGTGCTGAGTAATCTACCGAATTTGCTCCCTTGATGCTTTACCGCGCTCCTCCATATTTTACAAATGGTGCCCGTATGACAATGCTTCGTTTCAGTATTTCTTAGGTACCGTAGTTCCGCAAATTGGCTATTTGATATAGTTTCGCGTCCTGAGTGACATACTGAATTTGCAACCTTGATGCGTTGCCGCTGGCTCCGCCATGGTTTCGCTGCGCAACATACAAAGCCGTGTAAGAGAGATCTTGCAATTTAGTAGTTATCATGAAGCAATAGTGTTGCGCAATGCGCGTTTGCGGTAAAATGCATATTATAAGAATAATGGCAGTGTGGCTGCCGATCGTCGGGAATTTCCATGGCGTTTTAATCCAGTACGGCATCGACAAGTTCTGTCCGCCCATGCAGTAGTCAGCTAGGTACGTAATTTCGAGGAACTTTGTTCGACTCTGAAGATGACATCACTAGAACGACTGCACAGTGTCCGTACACAACAGAATATCAAGGCTGTTCGAGTTGCTGTTATAAGAAATCCACACCGTTCCATTCGGCGCCAGTCGGCATCTCTATGGCTGCGTCAGTCAGGTGTTTATCGAATATTGTTGCAATATTCACAGTTCCATCCGTACAAATCGCATCGCACATAGACCAGCACCTGAAACCCAATGATCGCCTACAACGTAGATATTTTTGTGAGGGGCTGATGGCCAAGGTGAACGAGATTGACGATTTCATGAACAAGCTGCAGATGTCGGACGAAACCCACTTCCACCTTGTAAATAAACACAAGTTTCATTATATTGGGCCGAGTAGAAACCGCGTCAGTTATAGGAAGTTTCTTTACACAGCAACTAAGTAACCGTGTATTGTACTTTGTCATCGCGTGGCGTCATGGGCTCGCGGTGACCGTAACACCTGATTGCTATATGTTACTATACAGGACACATTTGATGCGCATGAACTGATGCGGTTTTCCCACATCCGTGACAATACCTGATTTCAACAAAACGGGGCAAAGTTCTATACTGTACTCAACTCGATGGCAGCTTTACGAAAATTGTTTGGTCATGGAGTTATTTCCCGATACGTTGACATGCCGTAGGCCCAAGATCCTCTATAAGCTGAGCGTCTGTGATTTTTTCTTGTAGCGTCATATTAAAAGCAAGTCACCATTGTTGCTGTTACAACCCAAGAACTTAAAAGAAAGGATCCGTGAGAAACTTGCCCTGATTACTGTGGACATGTTACGTCGAATTATGCAGGGTGTTCCTCCACGATTGCACGAATGTTTGCGAAAAATTGTGCTAATCTATTTTACGTCCTTTTTACAACATGCACGTATACATCTCTTGAGCAGTATTGCCATCCACTGTACCATTCCTTGCCTTGATTAAATCTCTTTCAGCTATTTATTACCTATTTCTACATCACCATTTCAAAATTTTCCGTCCTTTCGAGACATCCTTTATTCGCCAAAGCAAAGTGAAACAAAATATGCGCTCTAGCCGCTCGAGTTTGAAACTTGCAGTTCGGGGATTATTTTCTCTCGGAGATACTGAAAAGGAGATATTGTAGAAAATCGTATTTCGGGCACCATTTTTTTTTTTCAATATGGAGGAGCAAGCGCGAACGCACCAAGGTCGCAAATTCGGTATATTACTCAATACATTAAACTGTGTCAAAGTGCCAGTTTTACAAAACTCCTGTATTTCTTCCAGGTATGTCCATTTTCAGCTCTCCATTGCACTTGTTACAAGTGCAGGGAAAAGTTGTAGAAGTACAAGCAGCTCTAGCGCCTAATGTGTAGATTTGTGTAATTACCGCAGAATTTGTGTAGATTACTTTTTGAAATAAAACATTTTTTTCTAAATACTTTTAAAGCGAGATATTGTCAACAAACATATTTCGGGCGCCATTTTTCAATATGGCGGAGCAAGCGGCAGCGCACCAAAGTCAGATTCAGTATGTAACTCAGGACGTGAAATTATGTCAAATAACCAATTTGCGAAACTACTGTACCTAAGAAATACTGAAAACGAAGTGTTGTCAAAAACGTATTTTGGGCACCATTTGTAAAATATGGAGGAACGCACGGCAACGCACAAAGGTCGTAAATTCGGTATATTGAGTATGAAACTGTCCAACTGCCAAGTTTTATTTTTTTTATTTATTTATTTTTTTAAAATTATTTTAAGCAGCTAAGGCCATTTTCAGTTCCCTGTTGCTTTGACAACTAAGGAATGGACCGTAATACATCCAACATTTCCGCAAACTCTTGATTAAATTTCGTTGATGATTTTAGGAAATAAAAATCTGGAAAATTACTCAGGCGCCATCATTAAACCTTGACATCTCCACTACTCGGGACAAACTAACGCGAGACACTTCCATTGGGAGACGTCACTTGAAATTGTACAAGAAACGTTAAATTACATGTGATCGTTCAAGGCCACACAACAAGACTTACGGAACAGTCTTTGTAAAACTGATGAACAACAATAGTAATTAAAGTATTTTTCTTAACTTGGAGATATGAATGGAGTTTAATGTGAAGAGCTTATTTTCAAAACATATATTATTATTATTATTTTCGAAAGTGAGTTTTTGGTTCTAATCTTATATTTATTAATCTGTCTTTGTGAAAAATAGTTTATATCCTTCGTAGACGTCTGTACAGTCCTTAAATAAATGTCTGAAAATAGCACGTTATTAAAACAATAGAGAGCTAGTTTGAGAGTGGTTGAATAATTTCTTGCCATAATTTTCGCTGAAAGGACAAGAGGTGGTTTGAAAATAAACTCTTGCACATGCGCAAGGATACAGTACAATTTAAAATATGTACGTGCGTAAAATCTTTCTCCATTTTTATATTTTTTAATTATAATACTTTAACGAATTCGAAATTTCGACTTGTGTTATCTACTGGAATTGTAAAAGGAATGGAAAATATTTACAAGATGCAAAGGTTTATAGGTTTTCGGAAGTGGTCTTGTAGACGAATTTGGCCAAATATGTGAATTAGAGGCTGGCTAGCTCTTTCGTTTTGAGCAAATTACTGTTTGTGATGTGGATTTGTGTGAACCGTGTTTTATGTAAATTGTCCCTGTTTCTATGTAGAAGTTGCGTTGTCAGAATGATCTGGCATGTCTCTTCTTCTTCTTTCAATATGCAAGTCTGACTTGTGGATAATTCGGGAAAAACTTATCTTGTGATTTGTGCTTTGTGTAAGTGTTTGGATAAACTAGACAACGGATTGTTTCGGAGTTTATGTTGTGTTCCTTGATTCTTAATCCCGAGGTTTCGTTTGGTCATGCCAACACACGTGTTGTCACATTCACAGGAAATTTCGCAAATACCCAAATATTATAGGTGATCGTTGAAATACCTTTTAAATTTGGCGAAAGATTTATTTACTATTTTGATAGAATATAATGTTGAAGTGAGGTCGTATTGCGTGAATTTACGTTTTAAATTTTGCGTAATTGTAGGGTAGATGGGTAATTTTACATTCACATTTTTGTTTTGAGAGTTCAGTTCATTTTCGTGCTCCATAACTTTTTTTTTGTCTGATTTATGCCGATCCATTAATATCTTTCTGAGAACATAATTTATTAGTTCCAAGTATAACCTTGAGGCGTAACGAGACTGTTGAGAACGAAAGTAAGGGCGATAAATTTTGTAGATTTAACTATCGAAAGAAACCATGATAAATTCTAAACCTCTGTCTACAGAAAGCTACAGCATCAACCATTTACATAGATTCGAATTCGAGTCACTCTTTCACCACAAAAATAAACCTAAGGAATCACCTTATCCAAAAACTTAACGAACACACAGCATAAGCTCTTCCCACATTATCTACTGGTCAGATTCATACATAGGTCAGTTCAAGAGATATATCATTTCTAAAGCTCCACTTCTAGACAGAGACAGGGGAAATTTAAATAGAAACACGGTTCCCTTTCGTAGTTACTTTCTTAATACACAATAACTAACACTCATGCAAATCCACATCACAAATAGTAATTTACCGTATATTCATGAATACCACGCACAGGTTTTCCCGAGAATTATAATCGAGAAACTCGGGTTCCGCCGCTTCCACGAAACTAAGCAACGTAGGCCTTCTAAAGGCACTTTAGTTGGCATAAATTGTTACCATTTGAAGGTACACGTGTTCTAGAAAATATAACATTAAATAAAGCTAATCTTTGCGCATGTGAAACTGTTTCTGTAAGAAAATGAAAATTTCGATTAACATTCTTTTAAAATAGCAGCATTTCACTACGAGTTCTTGTGAAATGGAATCCCCAACAGCCGTGATCCAGCTGCAGATTTAGTGTTTATACGCCGTAAACTTGTTTATTTTTTGGTGTTATTTTCTTTTCCACAAATACCCTTGTATATTGTAAATGTTGAAATGAACACAACAAAATTGACAGTTGCCGTGATCAGAACTCGAACACGGATCTCCCAGTTGCCGGTTGGGTATGCTGTCTTTCACACCATCACGGTATGGCCAATTCTTTGTGTATTCCTCTTCCCTAGACACTCTCTCAGCTCCTCATTGCTGGTTACGAGGCCCAGGCACTCCACTATATGCTGAGATTTTTAGTTGAGGAATCTCTGCTATCATGCAGTGCAAAAGAAAATAACCTTGTGTATAGTAAATGTTCAAATTAACACGCAATGGAGTATTGTTTATTTTTTTGTTTTATGTAGCGAGAGTATGTACAGTTGTACACACACATGTTCTACTTCAAACGGAATTGCTTTGTCAAGCTTCTTGCACTTTTTACTGCTGCCCGTAATTAGCAAAATAACATCAGTAAAATAACCACTGGCTTTACAAACCGAAAGGTCCTGAGCCTGCCCCAACGCCATCTGTCCGCGGTTGGTGGAACTACGTCCACCTGAGTGACGGTCGTGGGATCAGCACTTCGCGTCACCTTGATCACCAACAGGCGTATCAGGGACTTTCTAGACCAAGTGGTCGTCACGTCTTTATTCACATGACACCCCAGTTTGCCTCACGACGCCGGGTTGGTGCCGAAAAGTGGGGTGCTTCAGCCAGGAATAGAACCCAGGACCACCTGGACATAGTCCAATATTCTAACCACTAGATTCTCAGTAAAATTATATATATATATATATGTATGTATTAAGTTGTATTTTTCTTCGTTCGTTTGTTACTTTTTATAATCATAATCCAGAAAACAAATAAGTTTTTCATAAATAGCGTATGGTGAAAATATGCGCGAAACTTTTTTTTCTGACACACTCAGAAAACAAGGTACGCGTCTTATTCGGTGGCGTGTGCTATTCATGAGTTTATGGTACTCAAAACGAAAAAGTCATTTTCCAAGTTACGTATCTGGCCACACTGATCAGATAACTATCGCATGGTGCGTTTACAATTCCGATATGACACAGATGATTGTTGAAACTTCGAATCTAGTAAAATGTTACAATTAAGAGAGGGAAAACTGGAGATAAGTTCTTACGTAAATTCTTATTTCTTTATATATACTCCTTGAATCTATTAGAGTATTTCTGATTTTTCTATTACTAAATTGAGTGTTGTTATGAGTTTTGAATATTTTTTTTATATATACTAAATCTTTATTCACATTTTATCGTATTTTGTTTCATTATACCCAGGGCAGGAGGAATCTAAAGGTAAGCTAGGAAATTACTATTTATTTCTTACGATATGTCGTTGAACATACCACAGTTTGGGTGATACAAATTAAAATTTTTCTTAGCACTACCACAAGTATCTCTAAGTTCTTGTCAACTGTTCTTGTGTTGTGACCATGTACAACGCTATTTATTATCCATGAGCGTTGTTTCAACTTTATAAATATGAAATATGACTTTAGACCACTTTGACTGGATAGCTGTAGTATCAAAGGAAATGTCACTAGGAATGCACCCTATTATTCACAGCTTCTAATACCAGATTGCATTTCCATCGTTATTCACTTTTAATGCCAATATTTTTTATTCGATTTGCTCTTGAAATTAATTAAATGTGAGTTTCTTGATTGTATAATGAAAAAGAAATTTACATTTATTTTTTTTTTTTCATTTGAATAGTTGAAGAATACAGTTTTGTAATATCTAATTCGAATACTATATGCATACATATAATGATTCAGATACAATTACTGACCTTTGTTGCTGTTGTTTCTGTCCCTCTCTCACTTCCTCAGTTTGATTAAGCGTATAAGGAGATCTGCTGCCAGAATTGCCAAAATCCTTTGTCTTTTCACTGAGCGGCGTAGTTCAATAATAGCTTGCTTACCTGGTAATTGGTAGGTACTTGATCGAAACCCCACAGTCATGAGATGTGAGAAACAAATGATGAGATGCCACCTTGGATTCGTAGAACTTCTTATCTTCCGTTTCTGAGTAAGGAAGTAAATCATGATGAATTCCTCGCACGCCCCTCGAATGCTAGAGAAGGAAAATTGGTTCCATCGAGATATAATAAATTTGTATTTGTTCCCAAAATTTAAGTAAAGAATGATTCAAAGGAGCTGTCCTCTGGAATACCCTAACCACATAAATATCCAATGGAGGTTTCGACGGTTGAAATTTTGAGACACATAGATGATAATAACACAGCATGTTATTTTCGAAGTATTGATTTTATTAGGCGTGCCAGGCAAAGGACCAGATTGAAATTGCTGAGGATGAGCCAAAAGAACATTTGTCGAAAGTGTCAATTTTGTGCATAGAAAACAATATTGCTTCACTCCTGGATTGGGCTGCGGTGGCTTAGTGGTAGAGTACTCACTTCTTGTTCACGGGGTCCACGGCTCGATCCCGGCTTGTTCCTTGTGGGCTTTGTGGTGGACAAACACCATGTGTTTGGGTTTCCTCGGTGTTCTGTTTCCTCACACTTTTTTCATTCCACCAATTCTACCATCATCCATTCAGCCTGAACCAAAGTTGTCTAAAAGCCTTAAATAATAGCAAAAAATCCAATTCAAAATGGTGTTTTTTCAGTAGGGTGTGTGTCATTGTAATGTGTTTAATAATAATAATACATATTTATTTGCATGCTTCTCATAATGTGGTTTAAAAATTGTCTTTTTTTTAATTTCCCAATATTTTTTATTGAAGTGATTTTTCTGTATTTTTTTATACTATCTTTAAGAAATTCTGTATACTAATAGTCAGAATTCCTAAAATATAATTTAATAAAATAACTAAAATGGTTAATTTTTCCCACAGAAATTTTGCCTCAATCAGCATTACATGAAGTCTTCCAGTGTGAGGAACCCCAGGTAGCTTCATTTCAGCTACAAATGTATTGGTTAATAAGATTTCAAGTTCACATCAAGTGCCGAGGAGTTCTCTCCAGCAAAGGGTACATCTTATGTACAACAAAAACAAACAAATAAAAATCATTATGCGTTTTGTTCACCGAAATCAAAAGTGAATATAGCTTAGTTTGGAGAGAGTACAATCACTCTTAAGTATTGTTGAAGATGATTAGTTTTCTTGATGATTTTTCTCATCTTGTATTTTAGAATTATTCTGTAATCTAATGTAAATTATTTCAGTTATTTTTTTTAAAAAAATATGAACAGGTGATTGTATAAATTATTTGGCTAGATGATCTGTGCTGTGATAATTTTTTAAAAGAAAAAGTATATGTGGATCAGCATGTGTTGTGTATGGGCATTCGTTGATATGCACGGCTTTAAATAGGTATAATGTGGCCTGGCGCCACTTCATGAAAATCAGAGAGTGCAGTGTGTGAGGTTAGATAATATACGATATTTGATATCATCTTGTGTGGTTGATGGATTATAAACCAGGGACAGTTTAAAAGCAGAATTAAAAGCATTTCCATGTACATTCCAAACAATGTACATTACATTTAGTTAATTAAACCTTTGGAGCTGTATAATGGTATGGAGAACAAACTAATCACTTGTGTAATGTTGTGAACATTTCAAGACAATTACTCAAGGAGAATACGGTCGTAGCCAATCAGCATCCAGATATATATTTTGTAAATCTTTTACCTTTTCTGTAATTTTTAAACCCATTTTTGTTATTAAATCTTCTGTATGATAAATATTGTTACCACCTTCATATTCTTTTGTACCCATCAATTGTGTTCTTTTGCTTTGAGCGTAAGTGTTGTATTATGATTGTCATTGCATTAAAATTACACAAACGTTCAGTATGTGTTCATTGTTTTCTCAAGTGTTCCTCGTTACCCCAACAAGTTATCTTTGTCCCAGGAATATCGAATAATTAAAGGCAATGCAAATATATACGGTATAAAAAAAAATGAATTAATTTCCAAAACTCGATTTATAAAACAATTATGCATTGTTTTCTTCTGTACATATTTTTTCTTCGTTTTTTCATTCTTTCTTCATTCAATGCCAAACCAATACTGAAGGATGAGCAATTACTTCTTAATTTGGGTTAAATACATCTTTTGACTTACGTGCGCTACGCAGAAAGCTACGCCATTTCTGATTTTGTGTAATTTTTCGTATTCCATTCTCTTAAGTAATGCTCCTTGTCCTTTCTTAAGGTTTCTTTTCCCTTGGAAATAGTGTGAATCTCTGGCGCTAGATGGCATTGCAATCTCATATATCTACTATGTACAAATTTCAAACATCAATGGAAGCCGTAGTTTTCATTAAAGAACTACGAAACTTCGAACTTAGAATCACTCCACCAACAGTTAGGAAAACACACGAGCGAATTTTTTATATTTACAATTGTGCATTGTTGCGAGGCCTCCATTGTTGGCAAAAAGACAAATTGCGTACATCAGTGGAAAGCGTATTTTTGAGCGTAAACTACAAAATTTTCAGCAATTGAGAACTCCACCATTACTTGGTGAAAGGTACGGGCGAAATTTTCATACTCCAAAAAAATGCATTGTTGAGAGCTCTCTATTGTTAGCCACAGATACAAAATTAAGACATCAGTGAAGAGCGTAAATTTGAACGCAGAACAACGAAAAATTTTAACTTACTAACACTCTGTTAAATAACAGTACAGACGAGATGTTGATACTTCCAGATATACATTGTTGAGAGAGTTCCAGTGTTGTAAAAAGATGTATACTATATATAAATTTCACATATCCATGGAAGCCGTAGTTTTCATTAAAGAAATACGAAACTTCGAACATAGAATCACTCCACTAATAGCTAGGCAAACATACTGACGATTTTTTATATTCTCAACTGTACATTGTTGCGAGGCCTCCATTTTTGGCAAAAAGATAAATTTCGATCAGCAATGGAAATCGTAATTATAACGTAGGATTACAAAATTTACTGCAATTGGAAATTCTACCAATACGTGGGGAAAGATACGGGCGAAATTTTCATTCTCCCAAAAATGCATTGCTGAGAGACCTCCATTGTTAGCCAAAGGTACAGGATTAAGACATCAATGGAAAGCGTAATTTTGCACATAGAACTACGAAAATCCAAACTTAGTAAAACTCTGCCAAGAGCTAAGAAAGCTACAGACGAAATTTTCATACTCCCAAAATATACATTGTTCGGAAACTCCATTGTTGGAAAAAGGTAACATCAATGCAAATCATAATTTTAAATGTAGACTTACGAAGCTTCGCATGAAGTAATACACAACCAATACCTAGGGAAAGGTAGAAACATAATTTTTATACTCTCAAAAATGCATTGTTGGGAGACGTCTATTGTTGGCAAAATATTCCGTATAAACATCGATAGAAAGCGTAATTCTGAAGATAGAACTACGAAACTTTAAAGTAACGTTCACCAATACCTGGGAAAGGTACAGACGAAATGTTTGTACTATGCAAAATGCATTGTTGAGAGACGTCCATTGTTTGCAAGACATACAGGATTAAGACATCAGTGGAAAACGTAATTAAAACGCAGAACAACGAAACGTCGAGTCAATTAACACTTCACCAATACCTAGTGGAAAGTACAAACAAAATTTTCATACTCTCAAACATACATTGTTGAGAGACCCATTGTTGGTAAGGGATACGGAATTCAAGCGTCAGAGCAAATCGTAATTTTGAACAGAGAACTACCAAACTTCTAACGAACAGTTTACCAAATAAATACCGTGGAAAAACATGTACAGACAAAATTTTCATATTCCTAAATATGTATTGTTGAGAGGCCTCAGTTTTGATAAAAGATACAGAATCAAACACCAGTTAAAAATGTAGTTTCGTTTGAGTGAATGAACACTTCGCCACTCGGGAAAAGTACTGATCGAATAAATGATAAAATGAATTTCTTGGGCGGTAACAGCACTATGGCATACGCCCTTCCCGAAATACAGATGCAAGTTTCATACTCTGAAATAAACCTTCATTGTTGGTCAAATATATATAGAATTCAAACATCAGTGAAAAGTGTAATTTTGAACAGAGAACTACGAAACTTCAAATGAAAGAATTATTCACTAATACCTAGGGCAGTGTAGAGAAGAAATTGTTATACTCTTATATATGCATTGCTGAGGAACTTTCATTATTGTTAGAAGATTTAGAACTCAAATATCAGAGGTAAGCGCAATTTTGAACACAGAAGCTCAAAAGAAACATACTCTCAATCGAGTATTGTTCCTGTATTTCTCCATGTGTGGATAATAATTTAACATGAGCCAGTTTTGAACTTTGAACTAATGGACAGTGTGCTTGAGTCATGGCTCTCATTGCTTTGTTCATTAATCCAAGGTAATAATCCACTCTTGTGATTAATCTGTGGTATCAGATATGGTCACATTGATCTGGCAACAACTGATAATATCCCCGGGGTGGATAGGTTTTCTCATGACAGAAGGGTACCAAAAGAACTGGGTTCCTCTTCATAGAGGCTTTCCCTTATAGCTACTCTATTAGAAAACCACGAGCGTGAAGCCGTTTTCAACAGCAGGTAAATAGCGACACGGGAAAGGAGATAAACAAAAACATCGTCGGGGGCAGGGTGGCTGTCTGACTGGACTGTCCTTTTCATTTTTTTTTTTCATAGAGAAAGGGAGAACCATAAAATTCTTCTGGCAGAAACCCTAGAAATCTTTTTTCCTTCCCTGGAAATACTAGAATAAAACCGGCCTACTTCAACATATTTGGACTTCTACACACACTGGTGACGCTATTGTGATGTTTCCCAGGATTTTCCTCAGCTTCACCAGGCGAATACCAGGATGGTTCCCTGCCCGATACCTTCCCTCATCTTCTATTTACCCTAATCCGGCCTGAGCCAAAGATGCCAAAATGCCATAAATAAATTCTAATTGAAAATTGAAAGTTTGAACATAATAATTTTGGGATTTCGTTGAACTGTATTGCACTTACTGCAGTTATTCCGACTCCCTGTGGGGAGTTTCACCTCCCATTTCCTCGAAGACAACCCCAACGTTGAAATTTTTACTGTCACAAAGCGATAGATACCGTGCAAAACTCCACTTACACCCTCCCAATTTTGGCTTTACACCCCTTCAAACTGAAAATTCTAGCGCAATCCCTGTCTTAATAACTTTAAATCGGTATAGGGGAGGGGAGAAGGATTTGGGAAAGAAGTTGCCCCTAGTTAGTTTGAAGGCACTATGCTGACTAGTTTAATTTAGCTTAGAAAAATCCTGCGAACGTTTCTGGATTCAAATCCAGAACTTTCCAAACACGAAGTTTACCAATTGAACTCTGATCATTCGATCTTTGCAAATAACAAAATAAAGATTGAATTGGGCGTAAGCTTATATGAAACCGAGCGTGAGTTTGAACAAGCTCATTTTTAATATTTTGATTTGAGCGTTAGTTTAGCTCAGTTTTTGCGAATTGAGTTTGAGTTGAGCTCTACTCATTTCAAAGCTGAGTTTACTCAACACTGCTCAGTTGTTATAGCGTTGGCTTGGCAATCAGAAGTTCGTAGGAACGATACAAGGAGCTGTCCATCCTGACTTAAGTATTCCATGGTTTTACCCAGTGTTCGATTTGTACAATTTTTAGAGAGGGGGAAGAATTAGTGAGATATTTATTATATGGTATTTTGGGATCGTCCATATCCTAGGTTAGAGGTATATATCTGTCAACAGTGCCAGAGAAGATTTTTGCAGAGGGGGATAATCCCAACCATCCCCCGCTACAAATCGAACACTGGTTTTACCGCAGTCATACCAGACAAATGCCGCGATTTTACGTACTAAGTAAGTAAGTATTGCCCGATTACCTTCCAACATCCTTTCCTTTACCATATCCCGGCATTGAGATACGTAAATACCATTAATAAATTCAAACTCATTAGTCAAGAGATACGTTGTCGATCTACCAAAATGTATTCTTTTTCAATGGGACAGGTTTTTTTTTTCCGGATGGATATACCATAAAAATCGATTAACAGAACTGGCAAGTTTACCTGTTTCTTATAACTATAATTAGAGTTGACAGGCAATCCGGTTTTCAATTAAAGAATTAACTGTCCCGAAGAATGCTTTCGGGACGCCTGTTTGTCCAGTTTTTTTGTTCTTGTGATTGTGAATTCATCCTTAGTGTTCGTGAGCCTTATGCTAACGTGGAAAGGGTATTTTCCATCATGAATGTGCAATGGACAGAGGAACAAAATCGACTGTATGTGTCAACAATTGAAGGTATAAATAAATGTACATCAAATGACCTTCTTGTACTCACCCTCACAATTTCATTGTATCTTTGCCTTCACTCACCCTCAGGATTTTGCTTAGCCCTCAGCCTCACGTCTTCGATTAGCCCTCAATCTCACGTTGCAATTTTACCCTTATCCTCACTTACAAGCCATTACATACTAAATTCGGAGGAGCGAAGTTCCGCTCGAATTGAGCGGAATATTTAATATTACGAGAGAGGTAACAGAGACCTTTCATTTAGAGCGAATTTTTATCTGAGTAAAGAGGAGAAATTTCAGCTCGAAAAACAGTTGGGATCTATGGAATTTGTTTTCTATGAGAACGTAATCTATTTTAGATGAATTTGCATCTATTCAGATAAATTTGACATCTCTTGAACAGAAAAACTACGCAATGAAATGTTGAAAATGTAAAAGGAAGCAAAAGACAGCATATCGTAATGATTTCTCTTACTTGTAGTTATTACTTCGTAATGTAGCGATGGGATCGTATACGACGTGGTAGCACTGTCTTTACGATATACGATATATTATTTATGGTAGAGACCTTATGACCGAAGATCGTTTAATAGAATGGTTATTTGGTGAATAAATAGAGCAAATGCTTATATACGTTTTTACCGACACCAGTTTATTATAAAGTTCCAATATACTATATATTTTACAATGTGTTATACAGATAACAATCTGAGCGTCCCGAACATGGGCTCTGTAATTACTACTCTAGTGGATCACCTCTTGCAATGATATTTAACTTAGGTTTAGGAAAGGAGATTGTTCCTAGAAAGGATACTAACTCCAGTCCGAGCTAGCAGGTAAAGGTATACCAACCTAAGTTGGGGGTAAGGTGAGAATCCTGACTCCAGTCCAAGCCAGGTAGAGGTGACCACTTTTCGGAGCGAAGAAGTGATAACTTCAAAGGTGATTGACTGGCCTTTTTATACCCTTATTTGTGGGCGTATCTTCAGTACTTCCGTTCCAAAGTTGTAAAATTCCCCCGCCTAAACTTGAGAATCGCCACTGCTATCTGGATAAATGATTCGGGTTTGAACTAGTCTTGCCGAAACTTTTCCAACGACACATCAACCACCTTTCTATTTCCAGTAGTTCCAAATTGAAATTCCTCCTTCGAAACTCGGTAACCGTTCCTGCAATTTGGATGAATGATACTGGTTTGAACCAGAGCTGAAGCCGGGTCACTTTTGGTCAGCAAAATTCGATATATCCCTAAATAAAAATGTTTTTTAATATATGGTTACTTCCATTTCAATTCATCGAGGTTGGTTTATATCATGGTTGCGGTGTTCATTTTGTCTTTTTTTCCCCAAAAGTATAATGCAAAATAAAGAGAGCCCTATTTTATTGTTTTCCGGAATAATTCTGTGAAGTGTTACAGGCTCTCAAAATAGTTGACAAGATCATCCACTGGCATCAAATATGAAAATGATAAAAAAAATATTTGTTTCATGTTATATTATATAAAAAATCTAAGCTTGGATTTACCCCCATTAACATGGGGACCCGCAATGGACCCCTAAAAGCCCCTGATACCACCCATTTGGTTGGTTGTGATTCGGTTAAAAAAGTCGTAACTTTTGAATCGCTCCACCGATTTTAACGTCTAATACACCGTTTGCAACGTATTGAAGCGTAGAATAAGATCCAGTAAGTTTCGGTCGCCTATATGGTCTGGGGTCAGTGCTATCCTAAAAAATGTGAAATTTTGATATTTTTTTCAAAGCGCCCTAGGGGGTCCCAAGGAGATCCTACCGACCCAATTTTTTTCCTGTGTCTTAGTATTGGAAAGAGCTTTCAAATGTAAGTTCAAGCATCAAAATCGGACTTCTACTTCGGTAGATCCGAAACTAACTGTACACTAACTGTCCTTTGCCAGCGTCACTCCTCGAAGAACTGCCGTTCTTCATGATCGTGTGTAAAAATCATTAATGCTGAGCGGATACTTTCTAAAGAAATTAATTGCAATGTTGCCAAATTTAATCCGAAATTTCCGATATTTTATAATTTTTAACTCTGGCCCTATTAGTCATGTTGGGATGCGGTTTTTGGCATATGATGCATATACCGAGATCTATAAGGATCGTATTTTAGTTTTCACCTAAAGTGAGTATTTTGGACCCTGTGGATCTATGAATTGTTTAAAAACTGCCGGAGCTATTTTTGGACGCCATTTTATAGAAAACCCCACTTTTTAAAATTCTGAAATTTTTGGAGTAGAAGCACTCTGAAACACCTGAACTTGAATTTCCCGTTTCTTCGTCCCGGCCCTAGATATTCTCTTTCCTCTCCTAAAAATGCGTAATGGTCTTTTATTTATTGTGTATATATGCAATTGTTTTTGTTTTTTATAGATTGTTAACATGTGAATGTTTTAGTGATTTTTTTCGTGAATTGAAAAGCTAAATACATTCTGTATACAGGGAGGTTGTCAATCTCCGTACCAAAGCTTTAATTTGGCTCCTATTGCACATAGAGCTTTGAAACAAAAAAATATACATACCAAATTTCATATGGGGAAGCACATGAATATATTGCTGACAGCACTGGCGTCCCAAAATACCTCCACGTAGGGCAACTTCAAAATTTTAAATAGAAACCGGGGTTAATTTTGCTTCCTTTGAAACAAGCTCTAAATTTTGAACAACTTTTAGACAAAACACTTTTTGAAATCTTGTACCGTTTGGCAGTTACAAGAAATCAAAAAGTGTTTCCTCTAAAAGTTGTTAAAATATCGCGCTTGTTTCAAAGAAATAACTTGTGTCGTTCGTTTCGAAGAAATATCTTGTATATAGAATATATTTAACTTTCAAATTCACGAAAAAAAATCACTAAAACATTAGTTAAAAGTTGTATAAATATTCTCAATGACAAAAAAATACAAGAATACGTCAGGAGTAAGATATATACAAGACATCTTTGAACGTTATTCTCAAGAACTGATTGGACGAAAGAGACTCTTTCGAAGGCGTTTTCTCAGTTGCCGAGGTAGCCACGTGGATAAAGCGTTGGATCGCTGGCCGGGAGGCAACAGGTTCAATTCCCACTGAGGTAGTTTTTTTCTCTTTTTCATTCATAAGAGCATTACTTTTTCTTCTTACTGTTTATGCATAAATGCTCCCTTTGGCTTCTTTTTTACATTTTATTACGGCGTTTTCATGTTCAAAACATGATCATTTCATCTGAATAGATGGACATTTATGTAAAAATGATTAAATTCATATCGAAAAGTTCTATCATAGAGCCCATCTTTCTTCCAAGTGGAAATTTATCATCCAATGAAAAACCTGTAACGTGAAAATCTCGTAAGATAAAATGTTTGAATTTAGTGCGTACATTTCCGAGATGAAAGGGAGGAAGACTGGGAAATTTTAATATGAAAGACTGGCAGTAGAATTAACGGGAACAGGAAAAGAAAGGAAGATCGAAGTGGCCGAATTTGATTTGCCTTAATTACTAACTATGTGTCGCGTTGACATATTTTTGTTGAAATGTCAATAGATTTATCTGAAATTGAAAAGTTAGGTAAAACTAGGTTAGTTTGCTTTATGTAAGCTGTTGCTAAAGAACGTACAACTTCATATTTCATTATTTGTTTTGAAAAAAACACTACCACCGCACAGAATTTATAATCCATGCATAGCCGAATAGTTCCACTTTGATCGTCTCTCTCGTTCGGTGCCTGGCTTAGACAATCTGGGACTCCTGGGAGGAGTGGAGCTTAGAAGGGACTTCCACAAAGGAATTTCATTATAATGAGAGTAATGATGAGCGGTTGTCAAGTACATGATAATTCCTTTGACAGCTATACGCCTCAATCATAAAATTTCCTCAAATACAGCAGAGCTGATCGGCCTGACCCTGTCTCAAACTTGACCCAATAGACTAGGTCTTCACCCGAATGACGCGACTTATTTGCCTAATGACCACATTAATTTGTGATCCGGCGATTCAATGATCGCCTTTTGATCCAATTGACCCGGTAACCCTATCTTGACTCGATTTAACCTGATCTTGTTCTTGTGGTTTGGATTAATCAATATTTTCATTTGTGAGATTCAGATTTCTTTTCCGATTAGACTTTCTGATGGGGAATTAATTCCACACCTTCGGGTTTAAATTTATTCTTTCCGGGGATATGGCACTATTTCTATATGTTGTTATACTATTGTTAGTAACTTTCCGGTGTCGTGTTCTTGATAATGTGGGCGGAACATTCCCATTCCCGGTCACCACTGAAAGAAGTACTGTTCAGAACCCGAAAATCACAAGAAAAGAATCGAAAACCCTGTTTTTCCCTTCGGGTCACTGGGTCCCAAGCATAGACCTGGTCCAAAATTTGACCCAGTGACCCGTTTCAGTTCTGAAATAGAGTTGAAACCATTTCATCGTTATCTGTCGATATCTTTTATTACGCCATTTATAATGATACCTCGCTACCAGGGGTATACAAAAGCCTGGCTGTTACCTTCATCTTTAATTTTCCTGAAGGAACAATCGCCGGGAACGCCATCCCACAGGCATGTGACCTACTTAGACTACAAGTGCCTGCTTAGCCCATAAATATAAGTAAAAAAAGCTGTGATGATGACTGTTGTTCTTCCAGAAGCGGATTTATTGCCACAAAATTTGTGGGCAAGCTATGATGGTTTGCCATTGCCTTCCATTTTATGTAAATAGCGTTCAAAGGACGGCGCCTAAAGTTTAAACTTAACTCCAAACTAGTACGTTCAATCCGTCTCCTCCGGGAATCGAAGAAAGGAATTCTCAACGTAAGACAAACGAAACAATTCCCCGTCAACGCGGGACCTGGCACAACACAGCAAAATATTTCCGATGTTCATTGGTCGATTTCCAAGTCAATCTGAAAATAAATCATTTTCTCACTTTCAATATTTTCTCGTTCGATATTCTCTTCCGTTCTCCGCATTTTCCGGAAAAATCGTTTTGCAGAATGGGAGTTCTGAGCTCTGTTCCAAATGTTTCCTATAACACTAGAGATAGAATGAGGGGAGAGGGAAGGATAGAAGTGAAAGTTACGGTGAACAAAGCCGCGGTCAGTATGTTTCTTGGGGTTTTCCAAGGGACTCGGAGCACAGGGGAGGGGGGCAGAAAAGAAGACTTTCAGCATTTTGCTGAAATCTGACACCACAGAGTAAAGACATCAACTTCATTCATGGTTGGAAAGGGGCTTTCAAGTTTGGAAAATGCATACATAAAAGATACATACTTCAAGTTGTCTTTCTTGGCGAAAGATGGAGTGCATGATTGGAGAGCTTGTAAAGCGCCACCACGGTGTAAGAAACGCCACCAAGTTGGTCAGGACTCAAGTCTACTAACCAACCTTAAAACTATTAATCTCCACACTGAACTTTATACATATGTACCGTCGACGCCAGAAATTTCTTAGCTTTGATAAAATTTCGTTTGCGAATAATACCATACAGGATTGTTATTGATTAAACTTTCTGTGCTTGGGCGGTTCTAAATGAAAAACGATTGATCGGACGAACATGAAACTTGATGTGAATATGGTTAAGGACATGCGGAAGAGAAATAATGAATAAACAAACAATTCCAGTGAAAAACTTTCAATGTTTATTGACATGTCATACATTTTACAAATTGTGAACAGTATGTTTGTATACCTGACGTTCTTCAGACTGCAAAATGTGGTCGAATTGTTGCCTATTTGTGTTTAGGACAGTTCGAAGCGTAGATTAGCGTGCTGCTATGCTCCTCCTCAGATCGGCACGTGATTGAATGTTCCCCTGATAAGCCTTGTCCTTCAGATATCCCCACAATCAGATATTGCAGGGGTTGAGATCAGGAGATTGGGATGATCAAGCATTTGGAAACGATCGGCTAGTGATTCGATTTTCATCATATGTGAGAAACACTAATCTGACGATCAATGTGAGATGCATAAACACAGTTGTGTCCAAAGCATCTGTATCCTGCAGAGAGGGAATAACATGTTGTCGAAGCAGATCGTAGTAAAGCAGCAGGCCAGTCACGCTGCAAGTCTTTAGTCTTTGGGCTTCAACTTCTTGAAAGAAAATGGACCAACGATGAAACTAGCCGTGAAACCACACCAAACATTGACTCCTTCACTATGCAGAGAAACTTCACGCACACTGGAAGAGATGATCCCCAAAATCTGCAGTTGAGTGTTCAACCCACCGGAAATTAAAAGTATGCTTTATCACTTCACAAGATGATCCAAGGCCAGGATCCATCAACTTCTATCCTTGCGAGGAAACTAAGAGCGAAGAGGACATGTTGCTGGACGTCTTGTGCTCTAAGCTGTTAAGAAAGTTTAATCTTGTAGGATACCACTTCTCAATGGTTCAAAGCACCTTCTAAACAGTGAACTAGTTCAGCTGCTTTGATACAGCTTATGCACTGCTTGAAGATCGTTGGTTGCGTGCCACATTATCAGTGAAAACAACGGTAATTTCTTTGATAATTTTTTATCGGCCGCCGATCTTGTCCAGGAGAAACACCAAAATCGTCATTGTCTTTAAACTTTTTTATCGTGTTCTTCAAAGTAGGCCTAGATAAAGCGCATCTACTTAATCCTTCCATGCGTTGATATTCATGAAAATATTGCCCAGACATTTTATGCATAACCAATGGTCCTCATATTGGTGGTTACTTGCGGAAGAAAATTTTTGGATTTCGTTTGCCTAACTTGTATTTTAGAAGAAACTGTCGGGGCAACGGAAAGACACTTCTGCAGAAAGCATGTTCCATCTATAGCATTTGGTGCTTCATCCCTGATGTATTGCTTGTCGCTAGTTCTCTTCAGTCTCCTTGCCAGCTTATCTACATGAATGACCTTTCCCACTTTTAAGCTAACCAAAGACATGAATCGGGAATTTCATCAACACAGACGTAAGTACAGGCCTTCATTACATGGTGTTATGTGGGAACAACTGTTTGAGGGCCCAAATAGTACAGCCGTCAGTTCTAAACTTGACGGGAGGTGTGTGAAATGACACTTACAGATGCTTATCAGAATAATGGAAACACCTGAACGAAAGTGCAACTTACCAGATTAATATGGTGTCGGGCCACCTTTCGCCTTCAGAACAGCCTTGATGCGACGTGCGATGGAGGCATAGAGGTCGTGAATGGTAGCAAGTGGAATATTACACCATTCCTCGTGCAGGGCATCGGCCAGTTCTGTGAGAGAGGATGGAGGTGGAAATCGTCGCCGGAGTCGTGTTTCCAAAATGGACCACAGATGTTCAATTATGTTGAGATCTGGGGATTGGGTGGGCCAGGGGAGGTGTTGAACTTCATCCCGATGTTCCTCAAACCACGCTGCAACAACTCCAGCTGTGTGAATGGGTGCATTATCATCCTGGAATATGGCGTCATTGTCCGGGAACAACATCCGGACCATAGGATGCAAGTGGTCTCCTAAAATTGCGACATAATCGTTGGCAGTGATGCGTCCGCGAAGTGTGACCACAGGACCCAATGAAAACCATGATATTGCGGCCCACAGCATCACCGTGCCGCCGCCATGTTTCACAGTTGGGCGGAGACACTGCAGATCATACGCTTCTTTGGGCGTTCTCCACACATAAACACGGCCCGTGGTTTGGAATAGGGTGAATGGTGACTCATCCGACCATACCACACGTTTCCAGTCGTCAACGGTCCAAGTTGCATGGTCGCGGCACCATTTGCGGCGTGCTAAAGCGTTCTGGTCCCTGATGAGAGGTTTGGCCCGTGCAACACGACCCCGTAAGTTCATGTCATGTAATTCGCGGCGGACTGTGATTGTCGAAACAGGTTGGGGGAGGTGCTGATTGAGTTCCTCCGTCACTTGCGCCGCAGTGGCACGACGGTTCCGCGTGACAATGCGTTTTAATACCCGGCGTGCCCTGTCACTGATGCTTTTCTTCCGCCCACTGTTCCGCTTCCCCGATGTGGTTTTCCCGTGTGTTGTGTAGGCCGTCATCACATTCGACACTGTCCCTGGCGACACACCTAACACACTAGCCACTGCCGTCACACTCACTCCACATAACCGGGGACCAACAATTTGCCCTCTTTGAAACTCTGAGAGGTCTCCCATTTTAAACTACCTCCGTCTGCTGCAGCCACTGCACACTCCTGTTCCACGACGCCTGACGTAGTATGGAGACCTACCTAACACACCACCACCAGCAGTCCGGCGCTGCGGTCGCCACGACACCACTGCTAACCCATACATCTGACGTGTTGCCAACTACTGGTGTTTCCATTATTCTGATAAGCATCTGTATCTGATAATCATATCTGGTTGTCATAGAATTGCCGAAATTGTATCCGTATGATTTTAATAATCTAATTAAACGATATTTAAAATGTTTTCATTTTTATTGCTGTATACCGTTATTAACATTATCAATTTTCTTTTTAAACAAAAATAACGTTCAACAGTTAGCAAAAATGGAAGAATTAATATTAATGGTGTATTCCACGCTTCTATCTTGGTATGTTCTCTTCATTGACTTACATGGGAATTGTTTTATTCGTCTTAAAAAAGTAACATTTTCAGGCATTGTTCTTGGTTCTTAGTTTGACGTATTGAATTTTGTAAATCTGTAGTTTTTTTTTTAATATATGAATATATAATTTCCTATATAATACAAAATGTTTTCCCTGTAAAGTGTGTTGTCCGTGTATGAACAATACATTGTTAGACAACACAACTTGTCAAAAGAATCGTGACGAACAATTAGTCGAAAACAGTTAATCATTTTATTTCTGAGAGACGCGTAAAATCTTTCCATTTTAATCAATTTTGGATGATACGAAAATAGCAGAGGTGATGTACTGATACAGCTTTTAATAAAAATTGACGAGTTTCTCTTGTTTAACTTGACAATCTCTAAACTTTCTGCTTGCTGTGTTACATTGAATAAAAGTTACGAAGATAAATTTCAGATGCTTTGTACCTGAAAAAATTATGATAAATAATTCACATAAAAAATGCAATTTTCAAGTTAGGTTTTTTTTTTATGTAATCATATGTTCATCGTTTGAAATCTTTCGGAATTCTTCGTCAAGAACGACACGTAAAAGATAATATGAAAAAAAAAGAAGGAAAGAATGTGTGCAGAAAAAGACAATGGAGACTTCTCTCGTAGTTTTCTCGTGCCTGGCGCTCTGAGGTGCACCCAACCTCCTATCAAATTAAGTACCAGAGTGTCCTTAGTATTCCTGGGCACCTTGGGACCTTGGACTAACCTAGGGCACCGTAGGTGTGGACTAACCACCCCACCTCAGTTCGTGCCGTAGGTCGAGAATATGTGGATCACAGGAGATAGTCTTTTTATGCATAGAAAAGTAGCAGGGCTGCAACTGTAGTATCCTTTGTGTTCTTTGACTCTGGTTTTAAGAATCCAGAAAATCTTCCAATATCAAGGGTGGTGTAAAGCTTAAATTTGGTAGGGCCGTGTAAGTATTGATTTGCAGGGTTTCTATCGTTGTTTAAACCTTGAAAATTCGGGAGATGTTCTTGAGAGAGAAGGTGAGGTAAAGGTGGCGGGCGGGGAGGCTCTGGTAGAATCCCTGGAACAGCCTCCTTGCGCATCATGGACATACAGAATGTGTTACTTTAACCCATATACGGGTTTGGTCACCAACAGAGGAAATAAAATGTAGGGTAACGGGCTCCGCATGGTATCTTGGAAAATTGAAAGGTCACTCAGCGGAGTAGAAAAGTCATTTTCGCAAGAAAGTAACTAAATAGAATGAGATGATAAACAAAGGAAAATATTAGGAGTAAACGAGAGCTCCATTAGTGTCTATATACACATGCTAAGTGGAAGGATTAGAGCATTCAAGAATCTTGGAAAACAGCTAAGTTTTATGTTAGGAGCAATTGTCTTTGGAAAGAAAGAAGCAGAAGTTAAACAGCTTACAAAACCTTTATTTTAATCTATTTGTACTCTTTCTCACGTTATTAATATTTTCAAATGCGCGTGTACACACACTAAAAGCACATTTCCACACGATAAATAATGGTTCGCTTGAAGAAGCCTTCTGGAGGAAGGTGAAAAGTGTAACAGCCTAGTTGCTGTTCCATTTTTTAAATTTATTTTCTCCCCTTTTATTTTCTTAGTCTCCGTTTTGTTTCCTTTCTGTGTGTTCTCCTTGGCTCATTCTCTTTGGTTGGTTTTAGACTCTTTGAGCGTCTTTCGTTTTATTTCTGCTTTGGATTTTTTTATCGTTATCCATCCAGGTTTTCGTTAGTCACGCAGCAATGACTTGGATCCAACGCTTGTTTTTGATTGGACCCTAGTCAGTGCTTCGTGACTTGTTTTTTGCTGATTGGTGTGAATCAGCCTTCTTTCCGTTTGCTGGTAGAACTGCTCTCCCACGCCATGTTAGTTCAGTTCCAATTTTAATGACGAGACGAATGGACGTATGGGCTTTCCGTCATCTGTACTTCCTAAGCCCTGTATACGAGAGGTAGAGGTATAAACACCAAATTTAGTATCATTTTCGATTTAGACTGTTTTCGTCCATACCGGAAAATATATTATTCGAATTAAGAAGAATTAAAACCGATATAAGTGCTATCAGGACTTTTCAGCAGCGACAGTATGAGTCACATATGATTCGTTATGCGTATTATCGTTTTGAGATTATTTCCCAAGTAAAGATTTGCGTTTTTCTTTCTTAATCTGTCGCTAATCTGCACCAGCTGGTACTTCAGAGTATGAACTGACGATCTAATTAAAAGATTGGAGGTGTCGCCTTACCGGTATTTCCTCCCTCGATCTAAATTAATTTTTTTACAGCGATCACAAGGATCTGGAATGCTCTTTCCCAGATATTCTTAAATTTGGAAGGCATTTCTGCGCCGCTCGTCTGGGGTGTAGAAAATGTTTGGAGCTAGAGGTTAGGTTAGATGCGTTGCGTGGGTACTCTAGGCTCCTGGCGACCCTATTTGTCTGTGTGATCCTCTTTTGGGATCTTGGGTTGGGAAAGTTTCAGTTTCTGGAGGAAGGTGAAAAGAACGTAGCGAAAGTGTTTTTAGTTAACATTTAATATTTACATAAGTACGTGTTATATTTAGATAATAATTGTTCTTCGTGCTTGAAACATATTATTTAGATTAGAATGTTGCTCATTAGAGTTCCCAAAAGGGCGGAAATTTTAGCATCTACGTACATCGCTGTGTTTACTTTTTTCCCTGTATTTCTGGTCAAGCTCATTTGTTGCAAGGTAACAGGAAAGAAGAAATTGAAAACCGTTAATTTTGCTTTTATGTTCATTAATTGATTGATTTGTCTTTCTTTTATTTTCTTACAATTTACGTTTTTTTTTTATTCCATTGTTACGCTTCCAAAATCCTAGTGTCGAATCTGAGGACTTAAGATCAGCACCGGGAAGCTGATACCACTTCGATCTCTCTCTTCGGTTGTTTTCCTCAATCACACCATGTGACTGTTGGAGTTGTACCTTTAATTAAACTCTCAACCACTTGCTTCCATTTCCTTCCCTCCTAGCCAGAGTAGAAGCTAAGAAAAAAATAGACTGTAACTTAAAATATCCTGATGCCCAAAAATGTAAAGTTTTTAAACTTTTTGTTCCACCTCTATCGTAGATATCATTTTGGTTGATGTTAGTGTTTATTGAATGGAATCATAAACACTTGCCTTGGTAGATAGATTTTACTAAACGTACTCAATTTAATGTCTCTCCAGGGATGAAATCCGGGTTCTCCCATTTCATGTCGATACCAGAAAATTGCTTTCAGCAAAATTAGGAAACAAAAGAACATTTATTGCCAAATCGTCCTATAAACGAGCAAAAAGTTGGGCGAGTAAAATATACATTTAATTTCTTTCATGTTCTAGAAGAAATTAACCTGAAGTGCCTGTTAAATGGCAGTACGAGCGCGTAAAAGCTGAAACCAGTGATATTTTGGAATTGAAGTTGTCGATGGTTGCACTTCAATACACTACAGCCCAAAGCAATAACTACAACAAACAATAAGTTTATCTACGATGTTCTAAACATCAAAATATTGTATGTTGGTTACCTGGTCCATCTTAGGATCCGTCCGTTAAATCCTTCCTCATCATCATGACCCCTGGAAGTGGAATCTGTGAATAGAGAGAGAAAAAATACAATGTTAAGTTAAATCGATATGATTATTAAACACTATATAAATTACTATTACACTAAATAACACTGCTTAGTTAGCCGGGTGGTTAACGCATTGACCTGAGAATCTAAGACTTTGACTTGATTCCAGTGTGCATATTTCAGTGTGAACTTCCCTATCATTGTATCCAGGGAAGGTCAATGGAAATTCCTTTCCCTTTAAAAATATATTTAAAATACTCATACAGACATCTAGATGATATTATAAGTAGTACAATATGCTAAAGATTAAAAAAAATGTATTTATCTTACCGTTTCTCTGTTGGGGATCATCTTCGTAGTTCAAAAAACTTCCTTCAGGATTACCAGGAAAAGAAATGATCGCAGCTTACCTGAGATCTTCTAAACTACCTGCTCAACCCGCGCTTACACTGCGTTGCTTGGAGTGTCGTATCCTAAGAAGCTCCTCCTCTTAGTTCTCAGACGAATATCCTTTGCATTCTTCATTCTACGAGAATGAAAAGAAAGAAAACTTATCGAGTCTCATTGTGCGAACACACTTTTCTATTAGTAAAAGATAATTTACATAGCTGATGTACACAAATTTATACATTTAATATTTATTTAGTTTAATTTTATGGGCTGTGCGAGTATTCATAATCTAACTCAGTCACAAGTTTGAGGGATGGCTTTGCTCGGTAAGCACATTAGAGTGAATTTTGAGAAGCTACCACCAGGTTGTTCGGAAATAAAATGTCATTTTCGTATCTAATACTACTACTGAGTTCTGGAATGGAGTAAGCATGTATGTTTCATTCAAAATAGTCTACATCACAGTGATATATCTCTGCCAACGATTCACAAGGCTCTAATCCCATCCCTGAAGAAACGTGGTTCCCGTGAGACAATGAAATCCCGGAGAACATTGTCTGCTCTGTCCCTTTTTTTTTAATATCCTTTCAGAAAATAACTTACATGCATAAACATTTGGTAGTCTTTTGGTTTTAAGTCTGAGGAATATGGAGGGTGCGGGATTACTTTATATCTGAGATCACTCAGCTTTCTGTTTTCTAATAGTTGTTACGTGGTGTTAAGCGTTGTCTGCTAAGAGTCCTTCCTATTCACCAACGACGGCTGCTTTTTACACAACTCTCACTGCATTTCCTCAATTTCTGCAAGTCGTATGTGACAGTAATAATAGTTTTAGCAGGAGTAATGAACTTGTAATGGACAACATCCAGTGTCGTCCATCACACTAGCAACAAAAATTTTGCAGCGTTAACTTTGGTTATGGAAAGTGGTTTGGGTTTTCACCAACGTCCAAATATTGCCCACTTCGCTCATGAATATTGTACAGGATCCACTGGTCATCACACGTCACAGTATGAACAAGTAGGGGATTATTGTAGTGAAGAAACAACAGGTTATTTTATTGTAGATGTTCACCAGCTGCTGTTTGCGATGTTCCTTACGTCCATTGTTTTCACTTTCTCTATTTGCTACAAATGGTCGGAAATAGTTGAACTGGAACAGATATATCTGTGATCAAGTTCCATGACGGTAGTGCATGCATTTGCCTCCACACATGCCTTTAAGGCGTTGTTATCCAGCCTTGACGTGGGTCCTCTACCTTCCTAATCTTGGTGACTGGTCTACGGTACGAAATTTTTCAAACCAGCGACGCACTACACCTTTGGAAGCTGAATCTACGCTCCAAGCGCTCTCCACATTACCATACGTTTTTGCTGCCGTATGGCCCAGTTTGAAATCACACAACAAAATTACCCGTCAATCACACTGTTCCAACATATTGCACAGAGCACAACAATACGTCCCATGGCACTTGCAGCTAAATTTCATAAGGTGTGAAGACTGTCTGTTGCTGTAATCTTGAGCGGGTAATACGGTTCCGTTGGTCCTGTACAGTAGCAGGCAGGGAGAGTTGAATGCGGACATCATGCTTTCCAGCAATTTATTTCCGAACAACCTGGTATTAGGACCGTATACGGTGCCTTAGCGAAAGCACGATCGCCTCGTAATTGAGAGTAGTTTGGTTCAAATCCCTTTAACTGACAATCGTGACTGTGACTTTCCTTGGCTTCACCCAACCCCAATAAAAGTGTTGAGATTGTCCGGTAAGTTGAAATAAAACAAAGAAACAAAATATTCTTACAATGGGGAACGTTTTATTTTCGAGATAATTGCCTTTGGAAGTTAGAAGTTTGAAAATTTCAGAATATGAATGAACAATAAAGTTAGAATTCCGATTTTGATGGCCAATAAGTCGAAAATGGGTAGTTTTATCTCTCAGTCGGTGCTGCTCGGTTTATGAATAATTTCTGTTTAAAAGTGTTACGTTCTGTATTTGTTGGACCAATTATGAATTCGTTAGTAAATACCACAGTAATTCCCAGCGGTTAATTCGGGTGGGACAATTTTCCGCACTGGTTGGCTAAATAACAAAGCTTTTGAACAAATAGCCAACATTTACCCAATGGTGCTATTTGGGAGGGACGCCATTTTCCTATGGTTTATGTAAATGACATAAAATAAAAGTTTGCAAGTTTCTAAAAAGTAAAAGAGAACATTCCAAAAACTTCAATCTTCTCATATATTTAAGATTATTATTTGGTATAAGTACCATGTTTAACTTGGTACTTAGTATCTTCAGAAATATATTAAAATCACTCTGATAGAATTTAGTGCTGCTTTCAAGTTAAACGTAGAGACAGAAATAAAACTCTTATGTTTTATCGCATTTTACGTACTGCCATAGAACTGCATCTATTTTTCTATGAAATCGGAGATGGTCACTAATTTAAGTGATTTTTACTTACTTAATTTATCATTGATATCAAAGTCTTATTATTTTAGGCCTGAAAATAGAAATTCCACGCAACCGTGAGAAAATTTACTCTTGAAGGCAGTTCTAAAATATGTACTTTTAATTTTTTTGACTGAACACTTGATTTTGCAACTTACGCCTACTCTTCTTGAGTTAATTTTCATTTCAAAATACTCTATAATCTTTGCTCTAAGTCTGTCTCAACTTAGAGGAATAATATTCCCAGGTAATAATAGAGAAAGGTTGCAGCCAGGATCTCGTTTGTAGATACTATTTCGACTTCCGACTAACAGAGCTATAGAAAATATTGGTCACAACTCAGGAGTAGGCTTGAACCGAGGTCGTCTCTCTAGTAATAATTGTAATTCGTGACCTTCTTCAATGGACCACCGAGACTGGCTTCTACCGTATTCTTAATACAGTTGTGCTTATTAAAATATTTCCTAAGTTTTGGAATAAATATAATTTAAAAAAATTCTGTTTTTAACAACAAAAGTAAAGTCTAACTGATTCGGTTGAAGTTTGAACATTAATTTCAGTTATAAATTTAAACTTGCTTTCACTGAAATAGTTGTATATTTTTTGGTGTGGATCATAATTTATATGTTCTCAAAAACCCGAATAAAATTATTTTTCCATAACTTTAAGAGAACAAAAGTGAACACAGGAATCGGGAGAAGTAAATTTTACTCATTTTTTTCGACGATTACAGTAGCTACAACTTCTTGAGATTCAGTCGTCTAGTTGCGCATAAATGTAGTGTTAAATTTTCAATTAAACAAGTGCAGATTTTAACATTATGCCATATAAAGCCAAATATACCTAAGTTGAAAATACTTACACATTATAATACCCTAATACTATATATTACGTTGCCCTTTTGTGATTTTTTCCCCCTAAGATGAAACCAGGCGATTTACAAAGATGTCTCGCTATTAAATAAAACCACTTTAATTACGACAAAACATTCTAAGAGGGACCATTATTATTACTATTTCGCAGTACAGTTTTGACTATAATTCCAAACGGAATAATTGTTCTATTTGTAGTAACCACCATACCATTTTGTTTCCTGGCTATTGTTGTCTCTATTACTAGTATTCCAACTCATATATACACAGTATATTAGTGGCTTGTCAGTGTGTCGGAAGAAAATTTATTTTAAACATTTTATGGCCATTTATTTTCCTCAATACTGCCATTGCCATTGCCATTTATTTATTTACTTTATAATTTAATATAAATCACAGCCATATTCAATCCACTACTGGATGAGGCCTCTCCCCGAAGGAAGAAGTTGATCTACTGCTCCCACGCTGACCAGACGGGTTGGGAGAGGAGAGCTTAAGCTCTCACTGTAATCACACTATCTTTTATTCATAACAGCTCCCCAATTGCATCACGATGCTGGATGGCCACCGTTCCAGACCCTCATGCCTTGGAATCGAACCCGGGACCCCCTCAATCCGTAGTCATACACGCTAACGACAAGGCCAACGGAGGTGGTCATTTACTTTAAAATATGCTACAGTAAATCCATTTATTCCGGTGTCTCCATCATTTACTGTCTTTCATAGAACCAAACTGTTAGAAAATGTTTGTTTATTTGAAAGTTAAATTAAACGAGGCGTGTATATACTGTATTTATCACAGCAGCAACACCGGTTATATTTACAATATTCCAAAGAAGTTATTTGCAAAGAGCGAGGCAAAGAACTTCATCCAGGTCGTCTGCTTTCCCCTGTTTATTTTTCCCCCTCCAGTCATCCCTGTTTTTCAGTTTCGAAGGAGAAAATGTCAGTAGGTGAGAATCAGTGTACCTAATATATGTAACTTTTCTTTTTTAGCTGACAGAAATCAAAGAAGGGAAGAAAATTTAAATGAAGAAGTACTCACTTCTCCGTCGGACTGTCGGCTCCTGTTCTTTAGCTCATGGAGATGACGATCTCCTGTGCTGTGGCTGCTCTCCCCATAATTTGGCTATCATCTGCAATCTGTTTCAAAGGGGCGGTACTTTTTCTGAAAGCAGACGAGTTTGTGAAGTATTATTGGATTTTTATTTCTTACATACCTTCAGCTTCCATAGTATCAGTGTGAAATAACACTATTGAAAAGTAAAAAATAATACTACCATAAGTCTTCACTACTACTAGGTCTTCATACTTAAACATGGATCCATGTTCATTTAATAGATTCATATATTTTTCTTGTTTTGCTATCATCTTTTACGTGTTTAGTTTTGATAAATATTCTAAATAGGATAAAAACCTCATCATCATTTAGCATATAGCCTTTAATAGTGTTACTTCACAATGACATCATGGAGGTTGAAGTCATGGAAGTATATTTTTTGCTACTCAACCTACTTGTTTATAATGCTTATTTATAACTCATTAATGGATTCTTTGTCTGACGTTACATCCACTCTGTTGCCATGGCAACTGTAATCCGAACAAGAAGTGTAGACTTTGATAAACAAAGGATACATTTAAGTATTATTCAGCGTTTGTCAACGCTCAATGGAATATGCTTATCGAATAATACAAAATTATAATAGACAATGGTTTACAGAATTCAAGAAGCTAAAAGTGGTGGAAGGCAGTCACCGAGTGTAAGTATTACGATTAGTGAAATGCATGGTGCGTGGAGAATCCTTCAATCATTTGAAAGCATTTTCCATTTCTTTCGCTGATAATTTACGTTTGCCACTATAGAAATCAACGATCATGAAGAATTTCAAGATGGTTATTATTTTCAGTCCATATCTGGTATCTATCAACTTGCAGCGCAATTGCACAAACTTTTGGCGTTGTCATGGTAACAAAGTGATATGACGTCTAATCTCAGTTAGCCAGAGGGATGAAAGAGAACACAAACATACGACTACATTTATTAATACTTTATTGTAAATCATAAGCTTTTCACAAAATTTTGGGATTTACAGCAGCCAGGGGTGTATTTAAGGGGCGGGTCGAGGTGGATCCAGAGCTCCTATGAAATTCCAATGTATACGTAAAATTAGTAAATAAAATAGGTTAGTTATGTATTTTTTTGTTTATATTACGTACCTAAATCGATTATCAACCCTCTTCCGTCTCTTGAAAGCGCTGGACGCCTTCCCAATCTAACTTCTAGATACATTTCCTGACAGCAGCTCAGGGTACAATTCATTTTTGCCTTAACAATTTACCCTGTCAGTAAGATGATGGAATGAGAAGATAACAGCCATGGCCTTAGTTGAAGAAACTATTATTTATTCTCCTGACGTGGCTGAGGAGAACCAGGATGTGTAACACTCATCATGATTAGCGTAAGCATGGCGAGAAGTTTGTGGCTTTAGCCGTGAGACCATGGGAGACGGGATTGGAAATTTGTTTTTAAGAGCTGCTCAATATCTGAGTGCATCATTCTGTATCATCAATAACATATCCAACTCATTGACAAGTAAAGCTAGGATATCACGCATAACCTGAAGTCAGAGCACCGTTTCACCACTGATCCAAAATGATCCACGTACTGGTTGGCCGAAAAAGACCAAAGTTTCAGGTAGACGACATTATTTCGAAATCTAAATAGAATTCCATTATTAGCTAACAATTTGTCAAAGAATTTGATCAGAATGCTTTCTATTTGCAGGTTTAGAGGAACCATTTGGAAGATAAAAATTAGTTATATTCTACCATTTATCCAAGAGAGATTGGCATTATTTTTTTAATCGTCAAATCTACGTATAACGATTTCTTCTAGCATATTAAAATAATGAATGAATGAATGAGTGATTGGCCACGCATCAGATGCATCAGGTTACCGCGTTAATAGTATGTGTAAACATGGTTTTCATCTTTTTGTTGACAATGTACTTCATTGATAAGCACGAAACGTCGTATTGACAGAAAATACAATTAATAAGTATTGCAGGTACCGGTAATTCATTATTTTAATGTATTAAATGATTTGTTTAAAGATTTCAGAAAAAAAGTTTTTTTTATTTAATTTTAAAAACATTCTGAAATAAAGTTTCGAGTTTTGATGATGATAATTATTAAATATTTCTAACAGAGATTATATTTGTATTTTCTCGTAGGCTAAAGAAGTGTAATACTAGTATTCAGCACCGGTAGTATAATTTTATTAAATGATTTATGCAGCTTATAGTTGAAACCACAAAATCTGACTTCATACAAATTTGTGCTAAAATGTAATTTTCTAATTTGTAACAAAGAATAAATCGAAACCAACATTTAATATTAGCATTACAAGAATTGATTGGCAACTATTTTCCTCAAGCAACTACCAGATTTCCTCGAGCATTCTGTATACCTAAATGCAAGTCACTTAAAACTATTCTTAAAAGAACCTGACTAAATTCCAAAGTTACCATTGGCCATAATACGGACACCCAGTAATTCCTCATTTTGCATTAATCAAAAACGTTTAGTCACATCATTACAATTTAACGAACAATATATTTATTTAGATAATCTGCTTATATCTGTTTTTAAATGTAGCCCAAGTCATATTTGCCAGTTTCCTTTAAAATCACTTATGCTTGAACCCTCATCAGGGTTTTTTTTTTTTTTAATTGTGGAGTTCTGTTTTTCAGTTGCTTGGACGTAAAACCATGCAATAGAGGGGTGAAAATTGCCACACCAATGACGACTATCTTTTACTTGATGGGCTGGGCACTTGCTCTGTACGATATCTTGAGTTCATATCGAAGGAGGTATTGCATCCCACGTTGGTCTCGCCCTTACATGCTACGTGCTAGGCTAAGGTGTAAATCACATCATCTAGAAGTGAAAACAATAAACCAAAAAATGTAACTTTAAATATAGTATTCGTTGATTGTAATACAATTTGAGAATTCATTTTCACAAATAAGCTTTAACGAAAGATTTTTATCAGCAAATGGCAGTCTGTTTCTAGCCTGTTCGTGGGGAAAAGAAGAATGAATTCAAGGCTAGACTTAATTCAAGGTATAACCACACCATTCGCTTGAAATTAATGAGAAACTATTGAAAACATCAGTCAGAATGGCCAGTATGACTAGATTATGTGAGTTGGGTTTAACGGCTAACCTAACCTAACCAAAATAATTCAGCAAAAATCACTTAATTCACCGTTCACTGAACGATGAAATTTTATGGTTGTCCTTCAGATAATGAACCAAAAGGATAGATAGTTGGATTTTCCCCTGAAGTTCCTGAAGCGCAAATAACATTACAATAACTCTGGTCAAACAAGGATCTCTCTCTCTCTCTCTCTCTCTCTCTCTCTCTCTTAGCATTGGCATTATGTTGATTACTTTCCTACCCTCGTCACGTGTCCTGTAATGTCTTTTTTTAAATCCAAGCATTGCTGATCTGAAACAAATCATATACCTTGATCAACAATAACCGGTGTATATTTATTTACCGTTTATCCACATTGCGTCGTCCTCTAATGCTGTGCGTAGGTGGTCATTGTTGCGGAGGTCCCCATCTCCAAAGAGCTTTTCGTCGAGCATTTGTCAGTCTGAAAGAAGACAACAGACACATGAAAATATCAGAAAAGAGAAAAAGTATTAAGTTTGCTCTTTCTAATTATAATTCCGTGTTAAAAAGCATTAATGAACACCTTTAACGATAATCTAATTTTTACAGACGTTTAATCCCTTTGCATCATTATTTCTAAGTTGTACCCAAACTTCGAGGTTGAATTTATAAACTGATATTGCCCAATAGAGCTATTTATGGAAAAGAGGTACTTACGGGTATGATATCACAGGGATTAGTGCTGAAATGTTTAGACGTTTCGATTTCACCATAAGTCTTCGAGTGAGCTTTAAACGTAAAGTAAAAAAAAAATCTATTCAGTTTTTTCTATTCTTATAATGTATCTCTTTTCTTTGCGTTTAAAGCTCCAAGACAGAATGTAAAGTCAGAACACCTAAACGTTTTAGCATTAATTCCTGGGAGATGATACACTTAAGTACCTCTTTCAGACTGAATTTGTTTTGTGGTGTCATCCTCTATTCAAACTGGAACCTAATTTTTATTTCTGTGGCCTTTAAATATTTTTCAACAACTTTCCAGTTATTGAGTTGTTAAGTAAAGGAAGGTAAAGACCGTTATGAAGAAATATTGCGTGTCTGTACAAATTAGTGAACATGAAAGGAAACCAATACTGAAAATGCTGTACCAAGTCTTTCCAAACACTTGAAATCGGAACATCACATGCCTCTACTAGAGTAATACATAAGGTTAACAGCAACTTAGAGAGGACTGTTATGAAATACTTAGGATACGCAAACAATAACATTCGATTTACTACTACTTCGCGCATAACACACAACGAAATTTTATACTATAATTACAAAATTATAGATTCAACGGTTTCATCACTTCACGTATATATTTATTCACAATAGAGTACATACTTCCGCATTTCATGCAATTACCATTTTACAGGTATAGCAACAATACTATTCCAATACATTGTTTTCCTCACGTTCTGGCAACATTTACTAAACAGTCGAATTCATATTTAGCGTATGGTTGGAAGTAGATCTTAACTATACGTGCGAGTTTTAATGTTATTTTATTTATCGTCCTACATTTTCATACTTTTACATGTACTTAACAATGAAGAACACAATTTATTAACATACATATTAAACATTAAGACAATTTTTTTTAGGTCAGTGCCTGAAGACGCTTCGAGGTTCTGAAGTGAAAAGCTTAACGGATTGAATTTAACGAAAAAGAGGACTGCTATTTAATCTCTATAAAGGTGAGTATAAAATTAAATATCAAACAATTCATTCACTTGAAGTAAAATTCTTTAGGAAATAAAAATGGAGCAATAAAGAAAATGTTGAAAGCGGGAAAGTTTAAAAAGAAATTTGTTTCCAACATACATTTATCGCGCACCACACACATGCTTTCATATTAATAGAACGGTTGTAACCAATGTGGGTAAATATGTTAATTAAAAGTGACATTTTGACCACAAGGAAAGTTACTTTGTTATGATCTTCTTTGAAAATCTATGTGCCTTGGTGTTTCAATAAAGTGCTAGAATCTGTCTCATATTTAATCTTTTATTTTACTCTAAATAAACGTTAAATAACTAGATGAAATGTCTGATTTTTATTTTAGTGTTTCTGTTCTGAAAACATTTGGAGTCCTATTGAGCACTGATGTAAGTGAAAACAATACAGTTCTTAATAATGTGTAAAAGCAGTGATACGTAAAATCAATGTTTTTGAAATAGAATGACTTAATATACTTATTCATAAAGCATAAAAGTTAATAATTTAGGTAAAACTATGAAAAGATTTCGTAATAATATTCATCCGTACTGCAGAAGCAGACAACACTATTTGAATGTACTCATCAAAGAAAACTTGAAACCTACAAATGTAAGAAAAATTATGAAAAAAAAAAAACTAACTGTGGACTCATTTTGTGCATAGACAAGTTCATACAATAACTTGTTGAAATGAAATCTTTTGTACAGTGGACAAGATGAACTTGCAAAGTTTGATCAAAGTAATTTTGTTAATATACTTTTGAATGTTTCTGCCGAATTCAATGAAACTTTTATGTATAGTGTAGTTCTATATTCCCTAAATAACCCAACAAAAATTCTGAAATTAGTAGACACAGAAAAGTCAAACACAGACTAAAATAATTTTCCTCGAATTTTAGGAACTGTACATTAGTATATTTGAACTTAGGGTATAACAGATAAACGTGAAAGGATGATAATTTTCTGCCAATTTGTGACAATATAAAAGTCGTTCAACAAGATAGCGTGGACTGTTTCTTTAACAACATAACGAAGAAGAATGACTTGAAACATAAAATGAAAACCTAATTTCAAACACAAACAAATTTAAAATTAAAATTATTTAAGTGAAAAAAGCATAAAGTAATGAGGTGTGGGTTAGATTCGGAACCACATCCAAAGAAGTGTCAGTGAACTAATCGATGACTTCTTAATTTTATACAACACTAAAAAAAAGTAAGTTTTGAAGTTCGAAATGCAATATGGAAAGGAAATTTACCTATTTCGTTAATTTTATCTTTACACAAAGTACAAAATTTTAGTATTAAGTATTATACTTCCCTCTTAAAAATGTTGCTTTCAACTGTGTAATAAACTAAGGCCGAAATATTAAGATGTGGTGCTCTCATTCAAACATTTGCGATAGCTAAATCGTTCCGCAAATAAGTAGCACTAAGTAAGAAAGTACAGCTTTAGGACTTTCCCGTTTATAGTACAATTAACCGTAACTATGATTCACTTTCACTCCAATATTTATTTTCTCGAATTTCGTGAATTGTTATTTTCATATTATTTTTCGCAAAAGCTCGTCTGCTGATGACTACAGCAGTTATGAAAGATTTCTCTTTAAGCCTAAGTAGGAAGTATGAATGATGGGAGCAGGGGAGGAGAGGAGGTTATGATACAGAACATAGTTACCTGAAAACAGGGGTGGAAAATTACATTGATAAATAGGTGATGTTATTATACCTGAATTAATTGGAAATAAAACATGGTGATTACTTGTTGACCTCAAGTATCGTACATTTGTTCATTTCTGTAGATATAAAGCTATAAAATTCCTTTTGATTGACGTGACAAGTTTTCTTGGGATAAAACACAGCCTCTTCTCGAAAGTATTTATAGATAAGGATGAGAAGTTAAATAAATTCCATCTTTGATCTAAAGTTTTGATTATTGAAGCCTAATTATATTTATAATTTACACGCTTTAGTCTTTATCTCTGGTGTATTTGATTTAATGATCTAGGACAACATGTGCAACTAAAGCTCACTTACCTCTTCGTGTAAATCTCCGATGCGATGGCATGTCTACTGGGTTCCAATCTTCGTTGAACTGCAGGCCTTCGTACAGGTAGGGATGCAGCGCCATAGAAACGAAGAAAGCGTCGATGTTGAAGTTTGTGTCTTAATGCAGGGATGAGGAGGTAGATTAGAAGATCAAGTTCTCCTCTTCATATGGAAAATCTTCTTTCCTGTAAACAAAAGCAGCTACAACTAACACTTAAAGTTAGGTCTTTTGCCCGTCGAACTCGCAGTAGCAGCGCAGTCACAGATCTGAAAAGAGAGAGAGCGAAATTGCTTTTAGATACTGCGCAACTCCGAACATATATCTGAGATATTCGTACTAATTTAAGAACTATCATTTACATTTCCGCTTGGGAGAATTATAAATATACTAACGCTTATAAATATACTAATGATTTTGTTTCGTATCTCAACGCTGTTCCTGGCAACAAGATTTGAAGTCCAGGTAAGCGGAACGTTCTGAGTTCGAATCCTGCTACTAACCATCTTCACTAGGGTACAGTTTCCACACACGAGGGAACATTCCCAACTGATCAGTCGATATTAACATGAAATATTTTTTATTGTCTTTATTCGAACGTACATATACCTAAAATAACATTTAAAAAACCCACGATCTGCCATATGTTTATGTAATATTTTTTTGAATTGTGAAATTGGTCATATTTGCAGTAAGTAAAATGTCGCAGTACAGCCTTGTAGCTCACAAATTGTCAAAGAAATGAAGCATCGTAGTACACAAATATAGATTGGTGGGATAGTGCTACATTTTGGTGTATATCATCAATGTTTCCGCCATCTTGATATCCGCCATATTGGAGGAGGTATTTTTTTAATGGCAAGTGGGTCTTGTGACATATCAAACAATACTAGAATGTTCTCAGAAAGTCATTACAGGTGTCAGATTTGACCTGCCTCTTACGGTGCTGGAGTTATCTTCACTGATAGTTTGCCGCTGTAAACTTAAGTTCCGTAATATATTAAAGAATTTAACCAACGTTTGCAAATTCAGGAATTTTTACTATTTCTAATTTCAAATGTCGCACCGCAAAAATTATAATTATGTAGCCAATTTCCATCATTCCCCCTTTGTGTATTGCCATACTTTATTTCCTTGTCGGTTTGCGAGAAACGAAGTTGTATTGCGGGGTCCATTCATATATCAAGCGGCAAACTATCAGTGAAGAGAACTCCAGCACCGTAAGAGGCAGGTCAAATCTGACACCTGTAATGACTTTCTGAGAACATTCTAGTATTGTTTGATATGTCACAAGACCCACTTGCCATTAAAAAAATACCTCCTCCAATATGGCGGATATCAAGATGGCGGAAACATTGATGATATACACCAAAATGTAGCACTATCCCACCAATCTATATTTGTGTACTACGATGCTTCATTTCCTTGACGGTTTGTGAACTACAAGGCTGTAATGCGACATTTTACTTACTGCAAATATGACCAATTTCACAATTTCAAAAAAATATTACATAAAAATATGGCAGATCGGAGGTCTTTTAATGTTATTTTCGATATATGTACGTTCGAATAAAGACAATAAAAAATATTTCATGTTAATATCGACTGATCAGTTGGGAATGTTCCCTCGTCAGTCCTACAAAGCAAAATAAATAAATAAATAAATAAAAAAGAATTTAATATTGGAGTATCTAATCTATGATCAATACAGGAAAGTTAGAAGAGAATAATTTTTTATATGTAGTTGTCAAATTGTTCATCAATAGAGTTAAGGAAAATAGACAGATGTAGGAATAAAGGTTTGGAATCCCTATTTATCTTAAGCTAGCATTTTGTTTTCTTTTCACTTATGTCCTTCTAACTTTAATTAATTATTAAATAAACTTTTTCCTTTGTAGAAACCTCTCTGTTGTCTGTTGTCTCATTGAAAGTGAAGGTTCTTTCTCTCGATATGTTTTCTTCATTTTTGTGCCTGTATGTCAGTGTTTATGAATCTCCTTTTATTTCGGTTTAATCGATAAATAAAATAAGAAAGAAAACGAATCAAATTAATTCTTTTCACTAAGTTTTCTTACTTTCTAAACAATCTATTCTTGCTTTGTTTTCAGTTGGAGCGAAACTTGGAGATTAGCCATACTTAAGTAATATTTTCTAATGGGACTGAAGAATAATTCAATTTTATCCCCAAGTAGATAGACTGCTATTTATTACAAAAAAAAAGTTACAAATATTTTAAAACTGGATAAAAGCTGTCTTGGAAATAAACGTGAACTTTGTTTACCCCAAAATCATTGGCACGATTCGGTAGTGGAAGTAGCCAAGCTGTAACTGAATGAAGTAAAGCAAATTTCAGCTATGCTAACTACTACTAACACTTCTCTACAACTACTAGAGTTTCAGCAATAAAAGAATAATAAAAGACGAAGCGTTGTAAATTAATTAGACCACATTCTGCAATCAACCTATAAAAGCTGATGGTGTGCAGCAGAAAAGAGTCAGACCACAGAGTTCATATTTTGTTCACATATATAGCCTATAATATAAACATATGTGAGGAGACACTCATCTCCTATATGATTAAAGATATCTTCTCCAAACTAGTGTATATGACTTGTTAATCTTTTCTATGCCTTTGGTAGAGTTCTTCTGTTACAGTGCGGTAATCACGGGTCTAACTATACCGCTTCTAGCGAGAAGTCTAAGAACTGGTTAAAGGATCACTTTAAGGCCTACCACCGGAGAACAACCCACGTCTAAAAACTAATATCCTCATCATTAAACAAATAACTGATTTCCAGTGAAGGGTAGTTTTCTTTTATCTCCATTGAACATATATTAATTATTCATCATATATATCCAATAAAAGTAAGAGGATACGAGGAATATATCCATTAATATTTTTTTCTCATTTCACCTTAGCTGATTTGAGGTAGAGCTATATTGCACGAGTCTTCTCGATTGTGCTCACCTCACTATCACATGTGATCCATCATAGAAAAATGAGGCTTTGTTCTGTGAAATAGCCCGTCAATTGTTTTGGCTTTATTAATTATAATGAATTATCTGTTGTTTTTTTTATGGCAATAGTAAAGTACTTGGCACTGTTCTTTAAATTCGAATATATAGCGCCCGGCACTACCAAGAACATTGGTGAGAGAACACTTCGCGAATGATTTGAAATTTTCCATCAAGCGATGAGGACTTCCAAATTGAAACATTTGGGTCAGCACTACAAATCCATGATTCCTATACGTTTAGTTTGTACTTTATAGGATAAATGTTTTAGCAGTCTGTTACTTTCTAGTCAACACAAGATCTCACTATGATAAAATTTTACTGTTTCTTAAGCCTATATTTTCTGACTTACGAGTTTAGTAGGTAATTTAAATTGTGGATATCGTTCTTTGAAATGATTCCCTCAAACTTCGTTAGCATATTCTTCCTGCAAAACTAAGTCAGAGTTAAACAGTAAATTAATTAACTTAGAAATTAAATTATCGAGCAAATTTATGACAAAAGTCTGTAATTAAAATAATTAGGTAAGGATGGTGGTTGAGTCTACGTAAATAGACAAGATGGATACTCTTGGTGTGGTTAATTTGTTCTTGAGTATCTTGATTAGTGGAATATTTACTAATTGTTTTTGCAAGAAACTTTGTAAAATGCTTTAAAATTTGCTACATTAAATTTGCTTAAAGATAGAAGGCTACAACTAAGCAAAAAGTGGACTAGCATTACACAATAAAATTGGAATATGAAAAAAAAAACTGAAAATGAAAGCAAAAATTTACCTTCGTCTTCTTTCGCCAATCTTCTTTCTTCGTACTTAGTATCTAACAGCCTTACTCTAACCACTAACGACGTACACAAAATAAAACACTTCACAGATTTTAATAGTGTTATTGAATACAGGGAAATAGGAACAACACTACTCGAAGAGTCAGCATAATTCGGGAAACTGGAAGACCTGGAATAAAATGAAAGAAAATATTTTTTATGTTAATTTAAGATTGTCTGAATATTAGAGTAAAAATTAAAATCAGTAGTTTCATACTCTCCTATTTCAGTTTTCTTTCTTGGGAACACCTTGTAATTAGGTGGTATTTTTTGGTATCATTTAAGATTACTATCACATGTTTTTTGGGGGTAATTTTCTGATTGGAGAGGTCAAGACAGCATAGTGCCAAACCTCATTTTCAAAGCAACTGAGATGATTGAGATAATTTGTGGTAATTATCCCAATTAACAATCCTACTTGAGTTAGCTCTCGATTTATCCAATACATAGGGAAAGAATCATTGATAAATCGAGAGTTAGCTGAAGTAACATTGTTCGTTGAGATAACCTTCCCAGTTTCTTCGAAAGTGAAGCTTGGCACTATACTGTCCCGAACCCTTCACATGTTACATGATCTTTTCTGATGATTGTGTACTGTTTCTTTTCATGTGATTAGTATTCTCAACTTCCTTTTAATTGTATTTTATTGTACAATATACATGTCTAGTCAGCGTTGTGTAGCGGGAAATGTCCCTGTCTGCGAACCAGGTGTACGAAAGTCGGATGTTTTCGAACCTTGCTCGGGAAGGGCGTAGGCCATAGTGTTGTTATCACCCATAAAATTCATTTTATCTTATCGAACCTTGCTTTGTTTGAACATTCCGACCAGAAACTTTTCTGTGTTCTGCCAGGCAAATAGTGGAATGGTACATTATCATTTGAAGGGTGTGAGGCAAAAACATGGTAACCCACAAATGATTATTTTTTTAGTTTTTCAGCACCCGTTAGAAAGCAATCATACCGCGTCGTTTAATGTTGTCCGAGTTCGAATTGTGCTCCAGAGATGGCAGCAATATTTACTTATGGTATGCCTCATTGTAACATTTTCGGATTCATAAGATGGTAACCAACAATTAAAATGGCGGGAAACGAGGAGCAGTATACCTGCTTGCCACTAAAAGGGAAAGAATTTGTAAATTAAACATTTCTTACAGCGAGTACAGTGGGAAGATTTATTCTTGAGTAACTCAGGTGGCGAATATTATGGTATAAATAATAAAACATGGTAACCCACACAGAAGCATGAAAAATAGAAATTCGTTATTTTGATTTGTACAATTATTTGAAGCCTTTATGTATAGCCTTACGTGAAAAATCAGCTTTCAGCCAATGAAAATGACTTGTGCAGCGGTAAATATCGAATTTCTTTAAAGTGTAACATTGTGGGTTACCATGTTCTTGCCTCACACCCTTCATTTCTTACTTAATTTGTGTTCGCTAATGGATACCATTTTAGATATAAGGAATAGCTCGTATGTGTCAGTGCAGCTAAGAAATACATTTTTAACAAATAATCTTTCATTTAAGCCCCGGTTTCCATTGCGTATAGGTGAATGCACTGTATGTGCCTTTAAGATATAGAAAAAAATCGAACAACTAAACAGTGGGTTTTCAAGTTACGTTTCATTGTGTCGAAGTCACAATTCTATCGTTTTCTGAAATATTAACACTTTGTAAACATGTAATCACATTTCATAAACAATAATACTTTATAATGTGCTATCATTTCATTGAACCATTCTCGCATGAAGACTGGCGAATGTAGCCCAGATGTCTATTCTATCTACTAAGTTCCATCTTGGTGTTTGCCTACTTGGGCCCTGAAAAACCCTCAGAAAACCGGCTGCCTCCCGGATTAGAAACCAACGTTTTACTAACTGAGCTACAGCTCTCGGTCCCAGGGTGAGGAGGACTTCACTTCTTCCGATTCGTAACCAGCGAATTTCTCCCTTAGTTCACATGAGCTAGGTAAAACTTCAGAATATGCTTAACATAAACAAACTTTATATTAAAGAAAAAAAATTTCCTGGCAATTCTTAACTGTTTCTCGATTGGAAAGTAGACTAATCGGGATGAGAAAAGAAACATTATGTTAGGAATATGTGTGGAAATAGAGGGAAATATTTCTTTAAAAAAAAGTATCCGTCAACCACATTTGAGTGGAATGAAACTGAATCTCTCTCACAAAAAACTAGGTTACTTTTGGGTTGAAGTCAGTATTACTGTAATAACATTGAGCGAAACATCTATCACAGCCAACGAATCCGAGACTGAATATGTCTGTTTCCATTAGTTGAGTTTTATATGTAAAAATAATGAATCACGTGTTCTTTTACGTCCTAAAGCTCAATATTTCACTGAATTTAACGAGAGAACTGTAAACATAAATTTTCTATCGAGAGTCACATTTTACATTTATTAACATGAAACGAAAGCATACAACAAACCATTTCTAAAATTTAATTTTTAAAAGTAGAAATTTGTCCAAAGTGGATTTTTCTTCTTTAGTTCTGGCTGTGCTTTTATAAGCTGCATTTTGCTTAAATTTGCATAAAGCGGGCCTTATCTAATCTGTGATCAAATATATCAATGTCTTGCGATTTTGCTCTGAATAAGTTACGCTAAACTCAGCTTCTAATGTACGATTTACATCAAAGATTATATAACCATGTCAGTTTCTCTTGCTTGCGATATAAACATGTTTAAACGTTAGTAGTAATTTATTTTATGTTCTAAGAACCATGTTTTCTTTTGTCTGCTAGTACTGTGTAATCAAGGGAATATAGAAAATTAAAAAAAATAGACTTATGGTCATAATTTAAATCAAACCACATTTAAATAAAAAACATTTATTAGAATCTTATTAGTTTGATATGGAACCTGATTTAGTTTATTTCTTTTATTTAAGAAGATGCACTGTATGCGCTGATAGAGAGAGCATTTGCAAAAGCACAAGTCTGATAGAGAATATTCCTTGGTGAGCATCATTTCAGGGGAATAGATCAGAAAAGAAGCAACCAAGTAAACTATTATCACGTCATTTGTCTGCTAAAACTAAAGAAAACTCTGAAGAATAGAATTCGGTGTATCAGCTCCTAATTCGGGGAAATTATCCAATAGACTACGTAGAACGTATTCAGTACCTACTAATTTGGTTATTTATTATGAAAATGCGTACAAATGACATTATGTATTAAAATAGATTATTTTGCACTCTATAAACCCTAGAACACAATATAGGATAGAAAATATTTATTATCTCCTATTTTCCTATGTAGGGGAGATCAAAATTGAAAGTTAAATTATTACAACTTTAGAGTTCATGATACGTTAAATTTATCACATAACCTTTAAAAATTATGCTACGTTTATAAATTATAATCCTTCTGATATCACTTACTTTTAAAACAGAGCCATTTTTCATATTTGTCTTTTCTTATCTTCTTTCATAGTAAGCAAAATATTTTAATTCATTTCACACTGCAATTATAGTTTTTCCTATATATTGTGCCAATGTAAATTTGAACTAATAACATTAGAAAGTTACAAATCATGTTTACTTGTTTAAGTGTTTTCCTTATTTAATCATCAAAGAACACCCTTTCTTTAAAAGTACTGGCACATAGGAATAAGCAAAGATTATCAAAATAACTGTCATGTGAGCACATGTTTTAGGTAGAAGGTATATCTTTGATGTAGAATATTTACGTGCAAATGTTTTAATAAAAGCATGTTCTGAAATATAATATATTGTACTATTAATAATACATGCGAATACATTTAAAAATTTATGGTAGTGCACTTTTATTTTGAAAGATTTATAGTACTTGCTTATTCGCAGACCGGGGCAAGTAAAATCTTATGAGTTTCAACTGTCTGTATTTAAGAAAGCATCCATACACACTTATTCTACTTAATGTAAGTGATTCACCATACAAAAAACAATGTGCACTACTGTGTGCTAGTAAATCAAAATATGGGATCAACTGTCAAGTAAAAACTTTTCGCAAATTCAGGAACTTATTTAGTAGGGACTCCGTGGGTTTCGGACCTTTCTCTGAAATTCAGATTTCTTTGTAAAGTTAGTATACTTTTTTGACATAATTTTATAATATGTAAATTTCATACCCAGATATATTTTGGACCCCGCCCTGGAATGCGCTAGGCCCACGAGACCAATTTCTTAGTATTAGTACGTCCTTGTCTCCATTCATACATAAAAATAATTCTTAATGCTTTAGATTTAAACTTTCAGGATCTTTAATTGAGTTTAATTTCCTTCCCTTCGTCACCTATGTCTTCGTTCGCAGTGTACTTATGTTATATCCTAGCTTATTATTTTCGCTCCACCTAATTCATTTACAATTCTGGACTGTAACTGAAAGGTGCTGAAATTTCCAGAATCAGAAAAATTCTTTCTTTAAAAAAAAATGTTTTCGACACTAATGTCATAAAGAATCTTAAACATGCCAGTGCTATGTTGTTGGTTCTCTAAAAAGCCACGAAATTGCACCACAAATCAAGGACAATGTGATTTTCATAGATACCAATGAAAGTGCCAGACACCTTAACTCTTGTTAACGTACAACTTTTAAGCACATATAGCGTAGATATTGGCTTTAGGCATTGAACTTGTAGATTTTCTGGCTTACAGCCACTTTCATATTTCCCAAGGATGTGTCATTTTTTTTTATTTTTCTGAAAACATTTTTTAAAAACTTTTTGGTAGCAAATATCTGTACCTAACAACCTATTAAACAACTTAAATTTGAAACAATATTTATTTACAAAATTCTTAGTTTTAATTGATCCACCAAGGAAGGATATTTTATTCAGATTCTGTAAAATTTTCTTTTCGCGTTTTCATCCTATTCCAATTACAGTTCTCAATTCGTCTATGAACCATAATTGTATCCAGATATCATTCACTTAGAAGCTTTCTTAATCAGTTGATTATTTCTATGTTCTGACAGGTTCCCATCTTGGGACCCTCTTATGCAGATTTCTTCCTCTTTCAGTTTTGTTATGCTCTATTCTATGCAATGATCCATTCAAAACATTTATTCATTTTTATCTTAATTGTTGGCTTCATATCTCACGAAACAAATTGTTTTTTTCCTAAGTCTTCGTGAATACTTTCTCTAACTATTGCTGTTCACCCCCTTTATTTGTATAAATTACTTTTTATAAGGCTTTCCAAGTGTTTGAAATATCCAGATGTTCTTCCTTTTGTCTTTTGCTTACTGTGAGTTACTTTATTACAACTACCAGTGTATTTTATTTTCATGTACCGTTAGGTTATTCTCATATCATATTTTAATTTTTTTCTTTTGCAATATTTTGGTAATTAATGTTGAAGAATTTGAGAAAACCAAATGAAATAATAATAATCATTTAACAAGAATACCTTGTTAAAATATGTCAAAACATTTCATTCGATCCTATAAAACTTCATCATGTATTGAAACGATGGCTACTAAACTTATCTAAGCTGCAAAGCACTACAGAGTTGTAGTCACCGAGATTGGTTTTATTAAATTTGGGCTGCATGCTAAATGCAACGACTTTCATTCTAGAACTTTGCGGCTTTCGTAATCGCAGTTTTCTACTTTATTTAAAAAGTTATCCAGTTGTATTTACAATGCAGGATCAACACCGAAAATCCCTGATCCCCCATCGAGAATAGAACCCATATTTTCTCGCACCAAGAAAGAGAGCCTGAACTATTTAGCTAAGCAGAAGTTCCGTGAAAACTTACAGTGTATAGAAAGTTTCATAGATAGGACTCAGTGAAAAGTTTACAAAAAAGTGCGCATGAGCTTCTATTTCGGGAACTGTTAGTAATGTGTCCATGAAGGCTGTCTTACGATGCTGATCAATTGATGAATTGATTAAGCGTTCATTAACAACATTTCATGTACATTATTACAAACGGTATAGCACATGTTGCCTGCAAAACGGATACCAAACTTTGCAGAAAAAAAAGATATAGAGAGTTAACGTAATGTGCCGACAAACTTCGAGGCACATCAAAAAATAAGATTAAAAATGGATCTAGTCACTGGGGTGGAAATTGCGCTGCATTTCGGAGCTACAAACTGCCAAAAGCATGCGAAAATGAAATTTAGAGCTTAACCTTTCCAATCCAACAAACAGTATAGCTGATGTGGCATGCTATTGTCAAATATTTTAACAATCTCTATCCAAAAATGCCTATTTCAAAATTGTGCAATAGCTGCACAAAGGGTTTCTCAAAGGAAGTAGGTGATCCCCAGAAATTTTCTGAAGAAGAGGCAGGTCGAAATGAACATGAATGAGACAACTTTCGGTATGAGTAAAGAAGTTACATAATCATCACCATCGAACCAGACTATGACATTCTCTCTCATTGATAACAAATAAACAAAGCGTTCTTAGCATGTATGTAATTCTTACTCCACATTTTTGTTATGAAACCAGGTTTTCTTTTGGAAGATTGTTTAGAATATGAAATCTGTTGTAGATACCGACTTGGCGCAAACGCTGGAAAGCGTCCCATTCATACTCATTTTGAAGCACCTTTACTTCAAGGACTTGCTTAGAATTCCCTAATTCATTTCGGAAACCCCATGCCCACTGCGCATCTTGGAATAGCACAGATTGGAGGCCTTTGACAATACCATGCCGCATCAGTTCTACTGTTAGTGGTATTGGAAATATCAAGCTCTAAATTTCATTTCCTCGGGGGTCTGAAGTTCCGAAATGCGGCGGAATTTTCACCCCAGCGACTAAGACTTTCTTTCTTATTTCTTGATGTATCCCTGGAAGTTTGTCGGTCCATTACATTAAGACCATGAGGAAAAGATAAAATCTCCTGACTAACTAGGTTTCCTAATTTTTAATATAATTACTGAAATTAGTATTGTGTTTAATAAGAAACAGGCGGCCTTGCTTGCAATTCATATTTTATACCAGCGCAGTCTGAATTCGTTTTAAGACAGTACCTTTTTCTTATACTGGATATTCTTCTTATTAACCTCACAAAACAGAAACACCCTACCATTAATATGGTATATTAATGTCTTAAAGAAAATTAATCCTAAAATGCGTAGCTCTGAAAACAATCTTACCTCATCTATTGCGTAGAGTTCGTCTTGTAAGTTCTGATTCATTGACCTCCCAACCGGTGATCCCTTGTGGCTGCTCCTCAATCTGAAATGATGTATATGGAACGTGAAATATTATTTGAACACACTGAAAATTGAGATTTATTTATCGTATTAACATACAGAGATTAAGCAAGGTTAAAGGAAGTTTAAGTACATAAAAAGGCAAAGAAAAAGAGTTTGAACATGTGCCACCTTTTCTTTTTAAATTAAAAAAAAAAGTGAGTAGAAGCCTTTCTGGAGAAAAAATACAGCACAATATTTCACTTGATTCAATCAAGCTTGGTCAGGTGCATAAAAGATTCAAAGGGTAAAAGTAAAACTTATACTACATTTAAAACTACCAGTGATAGAAATCAATGGGCAATAAAGGAAAACGGTTAAAGGTTTCCTTCATTCTATCAAAGTTTTTTTTTTAATCTCTTTTCTTTGCGAGACTTCTATTCTATTATACAAAAGTGTCAAGTGTTAAAATCACTCCTTGAAAACGCAACGATGGTCTGTGAAACATGTAGGACACAGCGTTGGGATTCCACCTTCGTAGTAACGTAAGTATAATATCTTGGTCTGTGAAACATGTAGGACACAGCGTTGGGATTCCACCTTCGTAGTAACGTAAGTATAATATCTAGAATTCTCCTTTAACAGCCCACTGACTCCTCTCGTTGGTAGTTTTACACTTTTAGCCTTGTATGTTACTGAGAAAGATCGACTGCGTAATGCTGTGTTTGTTGGTCCACATAGACTTTTTCTATATTTTTAAATTGAGAAAAAGAGATAGATAACGTCTTTTCTACTTTTTCTTATGGAGTTAACGTACATAAATTAGCAGATAATTTACTATTATTTTCTTATTAGTCCAGACCTCTTAGTCTGGTGAACAAACCTATTGACTTTGAATCTGGTGGACCAGGATGATACTTACAATAAGGGTCAGGAGTACAGGACACTACATTTCCGATCCTTTTACCCTTACAAAAGCAATCATACAGGAAACTTGTTTCTTACTGGCTCAGAACGTAGATTAATGTAATGACGCGTCAATTAATTGTAATGACAATGAAAAAGACCTAAAATATTGAGTTTGCAAGTATACATTCTCACTATACATTCTTCGTTGAAGTTCGTCTACTACAGCTTGCTTGAATGTGATCCTCTCATCCATTACTCCTTTTAAGTGTATGGTCTGACTGACACAGGCAGCAGATTGATATAGCGATGCAGGATATGTTTTCACACTCGTCATCCTGACAATGTGTTTTGCTATTTATCTGCAAGCTTCAGGAAGGAATATATTGATAAAACACGTTTTTCATTTCTTCCCAAGTATTGCACACAAGGGCAAGGTTTTCCATAAAACTTGTTGATAACTTATTTTTCTGGAAAATATTTTCACACGGGAAGTGAGGAAAGAGAACTAGACTTAAGCTGCTCTTATCTCTTACTGTTTGACGGGTTACGCGTGGTTATGCTATATTTAATTTCAAATCAAAAAATACTTATTGTTGTAGGAACCCCGTTCCAGTTCTATATTTCTTACCGCAACGCTATTTCGGTCCGGTCCGGCTCACATTAAACACTGGATATACAAAGCGAATTGTAAAAATGATGGGAAAAGAATTTTCCTCTACATTGAAGTAGGTTTATCAGCCTTGTGATTTTCCGGCACAGTTCTGGTTGTTCACTGTCCCGAAAAATTGTTTCCCAAGTCAAGTAAGAAAATCTTATCAAATTGACTTTTTGTAAATGTAACTTTAGAACATTTCAGATCTATTTAGAACCTTAAAACTCACTTTAATTTAAACGTCTGAATTGACAATAAACCATACTTGTTTGCGGTCTTGTATTGCAAATACATATATTGTCCTTGTCCAAAACAACCTACCAAGTGCACGTGATATACCAGAAAATTTTTTCTTCAGTGATATATTATGATCGCTTTAACATTTCCGTCATATTGAAACTCGTTATATGTGTCAATTTGATGTAACAGTTCCACTGTTGGCTACGATTCGCATGATCACTTATTTTCTAGTGCTTGAAATTGGTGGAAGATTGGACTAATTATGTAAATCGCTTATTTGTCAATCGTCGTTTTTTAAAAGTTATAGTGGAAACTTCGGCCTATGAGAGAGGCAATCATTCTTCCGGAAGCATGGATAGAGAAGATAGAGACAAGAACCGCAGTTCAGGTACAATTTTGGCGTTTGCCTAAAAAAATTGAAGATAACTCAGAATGTCCTGCAGCGGAGCTTGAACCATATCTGCAACATGAATCGCTGTACAGCGGTGACTTTGGTTCTATTTATGAGCATTAATTATGAAGAAATCAAGTAAACCTTCATAACTAAAGCAAACTTAAAGTCTTACAAATGCGAGTTTCAAACACTACTGTCTGAGAGATCTCACTTCATTTCCTTTGCGGTAGTCTAGAAGATATGTCCCTATTTTTCAATTGTGAAATTCCACGGCATTCAAGATTTTATTTATTGATATAACAAATGTACATATACAGCTCAGAGCCCATTTTACGTTGAAGATAACATAACAACAATAAGAATAAAGGGAGGAATCTGCTCTGGATTTACTCAATGTACCATCTCAATATTTGTTCGGGTTATGTTATATATACCCTTATAAGACTTTCTGCATCAGTACCAAAGTTAAGTTATAGAAAACTCTGCATTTGTAACATTAGTGACACCTAGAATGCATAAGACCTTCGGCAGAATAGGTTGATAATCATATAATCACTAAAGTATAAATAATCAATTAAAAAATAGTTTAAAATCATAAAACTGAAAACATGATTTAATTTTAAGAGTACTAATAGTTTAGTCCATTTAGCGCTTTTTGGCTAAGTATCAGATGTGGATGAATTAATATTAAGAAAGGGGGGTGGGGAAGGAAAATAAAAAATATATATCATAAATCGTTACAGCAAAATGTTATTCATGAAACCATTCGAACAAGAAATGATTCTAATATTGAAAGCAGAGTTCTCAAATTTTTCATCTTAAAGAAATCTAGAAATGTAAGATACCCTCTTGCAACACGGAATGACAGAAAATAGGATTACATAAGAATTGTTCGTTAGCCTTAGTGTTTGTAACATCTGAGAATTCTTATTTTTTCAAAAAATTATCCTTTTGTGTTTTGTTTCCTTTTTTTGGGTATGATGGTAAGACTCAAGAAACTATAAACATTAACTTAGAGAAGGAATTATAGGTATTAAAGAAAAGAAAGCAGGAGAAAAGGATGACAATAGAAAATAGGATAGAAAATAGGAAAACATTCCATTGGATCTTGTATAGATGAGAGACGAACTGGAGAATTACATTAAATACATTCTGATTAACTTTTGACACTTAATTGAAATTCATTTGGTCATAAGGAAGTGAAGAGCCGTCAAGAACTTCATGAACAAGATAATCTAATAGCTAAGCTGAAGCCATATGGATAAAGGATTGAAGTTGTTAATCAAGACACAAGCTGAAAGGAGCTAACAAAATGCGACTTCCTCTCAGTATTATTGTTATCATTAAATGATAGAGTTTCTGTCTACAGGACTAAAGTGTTTCTTTAATTTAAATAAATTTTGAAATATAAAAACAACGGAAAGTGGGCTTCATTAGATAGTAACTAAAATAATTTGTTCAAGTTTAAGTTACCTGCCAAGTTCAGCCAGAAGGTCAAGGAACCACAACCTACCATGCAGACTTCCTGTAACGTAAACGAAAAAGAGAAAAATAAATGAACAATTTACAACTATATTTGTAAAACATTATTTACATTTTAGAAAATCTGATTTAATGCCAAAGACGTGAAAGACCTCATTCTTATTTTGGAAGAAATTTCTATAACCTATATGTTAGATTAGGTTAGCATCGTTAGCTCACTGATTTCTAGGTTTTCGAAATCATTTAGACAATTTAATATTGAGGTATATTCATATATTACTTCATGGTATCATCTTTATATGTGCGATTAATCTCTGATATTGATTTTGAATTAATGTCTGAATTCTACTGTCCAACTTGCTTACTTTCCTTCATTTTACTAGCCTCGAAGCTGCAATTGTAAGTGGCGCCTAAATTTCGTAAAAATAAAAATAATAGTAAAATGAGAAACTAAAGTTGAGGTTACTTGTGGTAAGATTACAGCGAGCGATACTGGTAGTAAACTTGCCATGAATTTCGCACACACTTTCTTGCTCTTTCTATTCTTTACTTTGGAAATATCGGCAAGGGAACTACGAAAGTAGGTTGCAATTACAATTACAACTTTAAAGTAGATTGAACGAAGAAAGGTAAGGAAATTATGTGTATATCACAGACATCGCCACTCAACTGTTCCCCTAATAGGATACGTGAGATCTAAAATATATGAGTTCTGTAACATATGAACATTTTCACATAAAAGTGTCAGCATATATTGTGATGGAATTAAACTTTGATGGAATTAAACTTTGAACTATATAATTTTTGGAAAGTAAATTATGATTGATTACTAAAAGAAACGAATTTACTTGTACGATTACCTGAATTCAATGTTTTATATAGGTTCTCCTCGAAATAATGGTGCAAACTTCGGAAGGAGTTATTTACGTCAAAACAAGAAAAAACCTCCGAAGAAATTCAGTTATGCGTAGTTTCGGAGCTACAGACGCTCAAAGTTAGCCAACATCGTCACAAATCACGTCGTAGTTCGACACATAATGACGTAAGCAGTGTCTACTTAGCAAATCATACTGGAAGTAGTACTCAATACATCTATTTAATCAAGGTTTATGATTGAGGGAATGCCGCAAAGACAGGTTTCGCATCCTAAGAATGTTATTGCCAAGGAATTAAATAGTTTACTAGGGAAGCATAGAAATCCCCTGTAAGCTGTATTCGCCAATCAAAAACAAAACTTACAAAGATGTATTAAGTACTACTTCGAGTGTGATATCCTAAGCCAACACCGTTTATGCCATTACTTGTCGAGATATGACGTCATTTGTGACGCCGCCGCCGTAAATTTAAGCACTTGTAGCTCCGAAACTAATCAGATTTCGGAATTTCTTTAAAAAAAACTCTTTTCTTGGTTTGATGTAAATAATCACCTCCCGAAATACGCACCATCATTTTAGGGACACCCTGTATATATTTCTTTAATATTCTGAGGCAATTAGAACTAACTGAGGCAACTAATCCAAACTAAATTAATAGCTCATTGAAAAGTAATCAAATGAGTAAATATAAGACGAGAAATATTGTGCTTTCATATTCAATTAAAGAAATGTCAATATTTAAATAAGTTTCTAGATAATGTTATTGCTACTTTCTTAGTTATAGTAATAAATACCTTAACTTTGCTTGATAAGAACTACATGAACAATGTACTTTCTGTACTTTATGTTACTGTCTACCTACATTACTCTCTTTCTATCTACGTCATGATACTACGCTTTTCTATCTAACAAATTACTACTAGAATTATATAATACTTGAAGGGCAACCATCTCCTTATTATAGAAGTATTTTGAAAATAAATATATTAAGACAATTAAAAATAATTTGATTTTTTTTCTTGCTGATTTAATTTGTGTGAATGTGTTTTGAAATTTGTTTCGATTCACTTATCTTTGATTTATGGGCAATTTAAAACGACGCAAATCAACTTTTCCCATTTCACAGCAGATTCTTATATATATGTTATGTACAGCTAATTAACTTCTTTTTCTACTGTATTTTATCAAAATATTACATTGTAATAGACTCATTAGAAGGAATAGGATGAAGAAAACAGTAAGTAAATGAGAAACTAGAAGAAGAAAGACTCCCAAGACAGAACAGAAAGAAGCAGGCTCAAATAGAGCAGACCCGCTGCTAAAAGGATGAATGAGATAAGCTCTCACGAACGGTATTAGTGTGGGAAATGAATGGAAACAGACCAACTGGAAGACCGAGAGACTGGTAGATGAAAGGAGTGACGAACAGCGTTAGAAATAGAGATAGGAGTGGAAGAAAGTAGAAGGGTTCAAGCTGTAGAAGGATAGAATCCGAACAAAAGCACGAGAGGTGCAAAAAGTGGAGTCAAGTTCTTTAGCCCTAAAAAGGTGTGAAATGGGAGACGGATGAGCCAAGTTCCTAGATGACAGCATGTAAGAGGAACAAAGGAACTTGGCGCGAGCTGGCAACACCCTTAGGGTTGGTGGCGGTGGACGTAGTGGGTTTTAGGATCCCCACCACCCTTATAGCTTGAGGATCGTGAACCTTGCCACCTTGCGCCAAGTTCCTTTGTTCCTGTTACATGCTGTCACCAAGGAACTTGGCTCATCCGTCTTCCATTTCACACCTTTTTAGGGCTAAAGAACTTGGCTCCACTTTTTGCACCTCTGGTGTTTTTGTTCGGATTTCACAGCTTTTTGTACGTGTATAATATATATACTCGCTCGCTCGGCCTCGTTTAGGTCCTCGCCCCCCGTAGCTGGGCCCCCAACTTCGAGTTTTTGGGTACTTACGCCCCTTTATCGTAACCACTCTCCAGGACACTGTGCTTCCATGTTGCAGATTTTTTCCCATACCCACCACCCGTGGGAATGAGATATTTATTGAAACATAGGGAAGCTTTGCCATATTTATTGTAACCTACTTGTGATGATACAGCAAATTTGCTTCCGGCTGGCGGCCCTAAAATCCACCACCACCACCAACCCTAAGGCTCGAACATCATCTGGTGCTTTGCTCGGATTTCACAGTTTTTTATACGTGTATATATATATACTGGATTCGCCTCGCTGGCTGTGCTGCCCCAGAATTCCGTGTGCACCCCAACTTCAAATTTTTAGGGCTACGCCCCCTTTATTGTGATCAGACTTTCTGGGGACAGCGCCCCATGCTGTGAAGACCTTTTCCCATATCGCCTCGGGGGCTGCACGCTAATACCGGGGGTTTGATCCATTTATTGAAACATTTTCGTGATGGTACACCTTCATACCAAATTTCGTTTCTCTAGCTTCAGTGGTTTGGAAAATGGTATTTGGGCGGCTATGTTGAATTAAAGAAAGCGATTTTTAAAAAGTTTTCTTACATTGCCGTTACCTACTTGTGATGGTACACCTTC